>OX382265.1:8751494-9021196 GCA_947507595.1 Pyralis farinalis | reverse complement strand
ATGCCGGACTTTATATAACAAAAAGTTGATATATATAGAAATGTCTTATGCGGGTATCAAACCTGGTTAGTGTAAAAGTAGCCACCAAACCACCAAACCCAGCTTATGTGCTTGTGAGGGTTGCTATACACTTATAAGCGGGTCGAAACTGTCGGTTCGGCCGTATTTGTTGAACAACAAAGCCGACTCGAAGCAAGTACTGCACTTGTTCGGCTTCATTCGGTTTGTGCCGATCGGGTAGTTCATTCGGTTCGACATATCATTCGATTCGCCAGTATTTGTGGAACGACAAAGCCGACCCATAGCAACTACTACCGTTACCTCTGTATTCTAAGTTTAACACATCACAGTCATCTTGTTGTGATTTTTTAACGAAGTCTTCATTGTCACGATTTTGAAGGCCACTTTGCATCCAAAATCTTTGGTGTTTTCTTGATAAAGTAAAGCCGACAATAACAACAAAAGTTGCGAAAATGAATAACACGTCTTCGTCTCACATTCTTAATACTGCTGAAATTGATCGCCTAAAGCCGACCGGCGTAAGTAGGCCGTGGCGGAGCCGAGTGATTATGTACTTTTGGGATTCTCGAATATATATCTGCATATATATATATTTATACTACGTCGGGAGGTATACAAGTATACGGCCCACCTGATGTAAAGCGGGTACCGTAGCCTATTAACGCTTGCGATTAGAGATGGGTTAAGGACTGAGTATTTATCCAAGGGTGAGTAAATACTCATAAATATCCGTTTCTACTGAGTTTTTATCCAAAATCGGCAGTAAATATTTTTTCTTTAGTTAAGTCTTATAAATTGATTCGGAATTATGGATTTACTAAAATATCAAGGGATTAGAGGTTATTTGTGTGTTTTATTAATAGTAAGTACCTAATAAAAAAGTACCGTGCCAATATTCAATGTAAGGTATTTATTATTCCCACAAACACTGGTATTATTAAAGGCCTCCGACTTAGCTATACGCCTGAGGCACACCTGAGGTGGGGTAGGCGGGGGCAAGGGTCCTTTATTTCGCTGTCACTGTCGTCAGCGTGCTCTTAGCATTTTTTTTTACATACGACAGTAAAGTCTCACCCGTCGGATGAAGTGCACGCGCTCGTCGTATTTGGACTTAAAATTAATGTTGTAGCATTTTTACTTGTCCTATTTGTGTATTTGAATGTGAAATCACCTGCACGTAGCGCATACCGATCAGCAAACGAGGTTCTGGCGAAAGAGAGATAGGTCAATAAGGAGCTATTGGCAACGGGGATGGTAATGCGCGAGCGACACTCCTTGTGTTGCAGGCATCCATTGGCGACGGTAACTGCTTACAATCACGTCGGCCGTATACTTATTTATCACCCGATGTGGTATATAAAAAATATACTTTTGTTATCTAAAGAGAGGTAGGACTATAGTTGTAAAGCAACGGTTAACAACGGATATTTATCCAAAGTAGACGTTAATAACGTATAAAAAACGGTTGAAAACCGGTTGTTTATCCGACTGCGAGCTAAAAAAGAGATTACGTTATTACAGTTTTGTTCCATAATTTATATCATAATTCAATTCCGTTGTACTGTATTTTGATATATCTCGTAAGTTTAGCCAGCGTTTGCAAAAAATATTTTTTACAACATCACATTAAAATCTTTGAAATTCTTGTCTTATCTCTACTATAATATGAATGTACCTGTTATACATATCAATCTCCCTATTGAATTACTCTGCCTATTGATAAAAACCCCTTTATAATCCGTTGCGTAGTTTAAAAAATCTAAAAGCGTAAAGGCGGCGGTGAGCAACTTTGTTTTATACTATGTAGAGATAATTGTAATTACTAAATACATTCGTTAAAATACGAAACTTGGTAATAATTATTATTGCGCACGGGTCGTCGTGTGTGCAATACGTTGCCACTTCGTGCATCATGTCATGCATGCTCATGCATGCCGTGCGCGGGTGAGATGGGTATACGTATACCTAGTTTTTTCTTCAATAATAAATTGAAGTGATTATTTCAAAATAAAGGGACTTTTACCTACACTGAAGTATCTCATGAAAGTTACTTTACATATAAATTATCTTTAATTAATTTATTTAAAAAGAAAACGATTAAGTACCTACATAATATTGGCCTATTCTATCAAGTAGCTAGGAGGAAAAACTGATACCATTAAAAAAAACATGTTCTTACCCGTTTCAAGCCATTTACAACCGTTGACAACGGTTAAAAACAACCGTTTTCACCCGCTCGGTTGAAATCATTAACAACCAGCTTTGCATCTATAGGTAGGACCCAGCAAGGGGTCGTGCCGTGCTCCGTCCAGTCAGACATTCTGTAGCGGCGGGGCATGGCAAGACCTCTTGCTCTAAGTATCCGTCTGGGGAAGCACCTCCACCTTACAGAAGACCGCAGCTAAATAGCAATTCCGGGAGGATTGTTGTGTTCCTGTGTGTGAGTAAGGTCGCCAGTTAGTTGAGAAGTCGTTGTGTGGGTAGCGGGAGGACCGGCGGATATCAAACCGCCAATGACGGTGTGGGCGCGTAAGGCTGGCTCGGCGGTCAGGGAGATCCGGTGAAACGGCTGACCGCTGGCCGCCCATGGGTCAGTAGGGTTCCTGAACACGGGGATTTCTTAAACTCCGGCCCGGGAGGCTGAACCGCGAACCCCCGAAAAATCCCTGTTGTAGTTGGCGTGCCGGAGAAGGAGACCGGTGTGGACTCGGCTGCTGCAGCAGGGGGGACGGGGGCCCTTCCGCCCGCCGTGCCTGTGCCAAATCGCATAACCTGCATTGTCCAGTGATAGAAGATACCGGGCTTTTGTCCTCTACTCTGTCGGCACAGCGACTTCTCTTTTGAACCTCAACACAACATAAATGGCACCGAAAAGGAATAGGAAAAGAAATATTACAGCGGCTGCTCCTTCCACAATAAATGTGGATTTTTGGAACATCAGGGGACTACACTCCAATATTAATGCGGTTCACTATCACTTCGAGACCGCTTGGCCGACCCTTCTTTTCCTCACGGAGACAAAAATATCCTCACCGGCCGACACATCTTACTTACGTCACCCCGGGTACAAACTTGAACACCTATTTGTACGTTGTGCCGGGGTATGTATGTACGTTCGAGAGGATATTGTTGTCGCCGTCTTCATAGCCTGGAAGACAGGGACCTGTTATTATTAAGGGTGCGCGTGGATCATGGCGGCCACACCCGAATCTACACGTGCCTTTACAGGTCCTATAGCGGTGATACAGACACAGCCCGTTTATTTGAGCACCTGCAAATGGCAACTGACAAAGTTATCAAGAAGTATCCCTCCGCGGAGTTAGTGATTTTGAGAGATTTTAATGCCCACCACACCGAATGGCTTGGCTCTCGGTGCACTGATTCCGCCGGGAGATCTGCTCATGACTTTGCTTTAGTCTATGGTTTCTTCCAACTGGTACATTCTGCGACCAGATCTGCGAGAGTACCAGACAGATAGAGGATCATACAAGCTTCTTACTGGACCTTCTGCTGGACCACACGTCCGGATGAGTATAACATCTCGGTGGATGCGCCGTTTGGCTCATCGGAGCACTGTCTCATCCGGACCCAAGTGCCCTGTGCCAGACGTGGCCCACCTCGGCCTACCGGATGGCACTATAAGTCGGCAGACTAGGACGGATTGCGTGAATTCTACGCGTCGTACCCGTGGAGGCAGCTTTGTTTCAAAACAGATGATGTCGAATCCTGTGCGACTACGGTAGCTGCGGCGATATTAGATGGCATGGAATGCTACATTCCCAATCGCTTTGTGGCTACAGCGGTAGCTAAAAATCGACCGTGGTTTAATCGGCCTTGTAAAGAAGCTAAACTTCTCAAATAGGCTGCTTTCGAGGCTTGGACCACGGCGCGTGCTAATGGAATTCCAGATGTCTCAGTATTGAAACGTAAACTGAACGCTGCCTCGAGGTCCAGTAAGAGGGTAATCGCCAGAGCTAAGTTTGATTTCGTCGGTAGAGTTGGTGAGCGGCTTGCAAGCCTTCCGTTTGGGAGCCGTGCTTTCTGGTCGCTGGCTAAAGCTGCCGAGGGAAACTTTTGTCAGTTGTCTAGTCCACCATTGCAAAAACCGGATGGCAGTCTGGCGTACAGTGCTAAAGAGAAGGCCGATTTACTGGGTAATCTCTTTGCCTCTAACTCGACTTTGAATGACGGGGGAGCTGTGCCACCTACCATCCCGAGGTGCAGTAGCTCAAAGCCGGAAATCTCAATTACCCAACGAGATATCCGGCGGGTGTTGCTCTCTCTCGACATTCATTAGTCGAGTGGGCCAGATGGCATTCCAGCAGTGGTGCTAAAGCAGTGTGCTCCTGAGCTGTGTTCTGTGCTAACGCGCCTTTTCGTGCTTTCCTACTCCTTTGGGCAAGCTCCGTCTTCATCGAAGACCGCCAATGTGCACCCGTTGCCCAAAAAGGGCGGTAGATCAGACCCTTCGAATTACAGGCCTATTGCCATAACCTCCCTTCTCTCCAAGGTGATGGAGCGTGTGATAAACACACGACTCCTGGCATACCAAGAGGATCACGATTTAATCAGCGACCGTCAATACGGCTTTCGCCACGGTCGTTCGACTGGTGATCTTCTAGTGTATCTTACACACCGCTGGGCTTCGGCGATCGAGAGTCAAGGTGAGGTATTGGCTGTCAGCCTAGATATGGCGTTCGATCGGGTCTGGCTGTGGTTGACGGTGGTTGCTCCAATAGCATGGATATCAATGTTGGTGTCCCACAGGGCTCTGCATTGTCCCCAAAGCTGTTTCTGCTGCATATCAATGACATGTTGTCAATTGACGGCATTCATTGTTATGCGGATGATCGTAGTACTGGGGTCACTTATTATACAGGCCGTGCTAGTACCCCTCGTTCACTTGTGGAGGAAAGCCGCGTTAGACTTGTGTCTGAAATAGAGTGTGCTTTGGGTAGGATGTCCGACTGGGGACGGTTGAACTTGGTTCAATTCAACCCTAGCAAGACACAAGTCAGCGCGTTCACCGCTAAAAAACCCCATTTGATGTAGTCCCCCAATTCCAGAACACGCCACTAACCATTGCCAAGAGTATTGCGATTCTCGGCGTCGAGATCTCCAGCGAAGTTCAGTGCCGAAGCCACTTGGAAGAAAAGGTCAAGCTGGCGTCAAAGAAACTTGGTGTGCTCAACAGAGCCAAACAGTACTTCAGCGCGGGGCAAAGACTTATATTTTAGATAAGTCCCAAGTCAGACCGCATATGAAGTACTGTAGTCATCTCTGGGCGGGGGCACCTGGTTACCAGCTAGGACCTTGTGACTCGGTGCAAAGACGAGTTGTGAGAATCGTGGATGATCCTAAACTCACACACGGTATTGAGCCCTTGAGTCTAAGGAGAGATTTCGCCTCCCTTTGCGTGTTCTACCGATTGTACAATGGGTTGTGTTCTGAGGAATTGTTCGTTATCATGCCAATAGCCTCGTTTTACCATCACACTGCTCGCCGACGGCTGAGAGTTTACCCTCATACACTGGAACCGCAATGGTCGCGTACTGTGCGGTTCCTGAGAAGCTTTCTACCGAGAACTATTAAGTTGTGGAATGAGCTCCATGCTGAGGTTTTCCAAGGGACTACAGTATGGGGTTCTTCAAGAAAAGCGTGAAGAGGTTCTTAAAGGGTCAGCAACGCAAGAGTGACACCCCTGGTGGTTGCAAATGCCCATAGGCTACGGTAACTGCTTATCATCAGGCAGGCCGTAAGCTTGTTTGCCACCTTAGTGGTATAAAAATCTTTAAAAAAAAAGAGTTAGATGGGGTCGTTGCGCATGTCATTCTAACCGAACACAGGTCTACCGCAGTCTGTCTATGGATGGGTTTATCTATCTTGAGTTTTCCGTGCTCCGAGGGCACGCTAAGCCGTCGGTCCCGGCTATTGTCGATAGATGACAGTCGTTAAGCTAAGTCAGTGGCCCTCGGGCGGCTTGAAAACACTGGCCTCCGCCAATCCGCATTCGAGCAGCGTGGCAGAGTAAGCTCTAAACCCCTTCCGTTGAAGGGAGACTAAAATTTCAAGTCTTTTTGTATTTTTTTTTTTTACTCATGCATTTAGATAAATACTCAGTATAAATGAGTAAAAATGGATAAATACTAATATTTATCTTTCCATCTCAGTAAATACTATTTAGTATTTACTGACCGCCCATCTCTACTTGCGATATATTAAGGCGACACCTCGATCGTGAAGCTTTAAAATGGCTCCGCCCAATCACCCCGCGCCCCTCAAGTGACACTCTACGCTCGATTTGTAAAATTTGAAATTAGCGCCTAATAGGTAACCTGGGGTCAACGTATAGTCAATGCAAACGAACAGAAAAGCTACGGAGTCGCGTCACACCTAAAAAAAATTATAATATCAATATTTAATAAAAAATATTGATTTAATTATTATTTAGCTTTATACATACTGAACCAAACATATTTATTTAAGCTAGACGGAAAACAATAGTAATAATAGTAATAAAAAACTACAGAAACGTATTCACTTTTAAAAGTTTATTGAAAGAGAAATCAATGACATCGTTTTATGTTTATATCTCTACAAGTTAACATGTCTCGGTATCTATGTTGTTCTTACTTAGGTCTCGTTCAGTGGCGCCCTCATTGAATAAAAAATCATATCATAGCATAGAAGATAAACATTATGAAATCCTATGTTGCATTTATTACGAAGATAGTAAAATATTTTTACGTTATTAAACCAACACTCAAAATATTCCACTATCGTTGTTATAAGCAAAAGTGCTAAAAGAGGCCGTTTTTGGCAATTATGCCTATAACAACGAAAGCAAAACATTTCAATTGTTGGTTTAATGACGTAAAAGTACGTTATTGTATTTGTAACACACGCAACACAGGACTTTATAATGTTTATCTTCCACGCTATGATACGATATTTTATTCCTTGAGGCGCCATTGGATGGCATGTATCCCCCTTAAGAAGAATGAAACACCAGCTACATAATACAACATTGTTTATCGAGAGGCTAAAGCGGGCCATTTGTTGATTCGGGCACATATGTTCGAGTGTCATAATGGCTGATAGCGCCGAGTAAACACAGGATTTTTTTATTTCGAATAAATAAGAGAAATAAAATTATCAGATTGAATTAGAGAAAGTATTCCCGCTATTACTACTAGTTTTTATATAATTTTCGCAACACATTAACATAATGTGACCTCCCGGATTTTTTTTCTTTACAAAGAAGTTAAGGCTATAACTTATAACACACACTTTAGCCCCTCTACGTTATACCTTTAATGCTATTTTTTTAGAGCACGAAGAGTAAACATTTTATTACAAGCTTTTAGCAACTTTTAGTGCATAAAATGGTATACGGCATCTACACAACTTTCACGCGTCATACCTAACATCGACGAATATATCATTCAGGTATCTACTGAAAGATTGCGTACCTAAATGATAAAGAAATTGTATATTTTGATCATTAAATGTAAATTTAACCTTTACCAAAAATTTATCAAGCACTTGGAATCCAATCAGCGAAATGTGAAAAAAACACAACCAATATTTTAGGGTATCCTTCGAAAGAATAAATTATAATGATTAATTTCATCTAATGATATAGATTTATAAATTTATGGAAAATATTTAGATTTAACATTCAATTATCACTAAGATTTTAAAAATTGCTGTTTTTGACCCTAACCGTTATGTAGCTAAATAAATTGATAAAATTATAATTTATAAAATTAATTTTTATTCCTTGAGCCTCTTTAATAAGCACAAATCTTGATTTGGTGCCTTCACCACCAGACTACATTCAAGCTATTTCACGTAATATATATAACCGCTATGAATAAACAAACGTCTTGAAGTACTCGTTTATCCTTGGCGCTAATTTTGGATTGGGATTGCAACAAACATATTTTTAAAGAGTAAATAGCTCTAGCCATCCACCTTGCTTGATGCATCGCCAGGATCCAGGAGGTCTGATTTTAATTTTTTTCTCATTATCTCCTCCTAGGAATATAATGGATAGTTCAATTACTTCCCGATAATCGTCACGTACAATGTTTTTTTGTAATTCTTGATTATAAAATATCAACAATTCTTTTATTATTGTATTACCAAAATGTTGTGTGACAATATCGGTGTACGATTGAATAGCAGCAGGATTAATAGTTTTCCAGTCGTCTCTAAATTTTTTGAACATTGGGATATCAGGGCTGCTTGTGACTTGGTGGATTTTTGATTTGATTTGACACAGCTTTACCTTGATCCTGGCCGGAAGAGCTCTCTAGTTTGGGTACAGCCAGAAGTTGTTCATTTTCTCTAAATGAAATTAAAATTGGCAGGCGTTCTTCTTTAGGGCTTCTCACGTCCAGACCAGGTAACAATTTCCCATTCCAGTAAACGGTCACCATTTTAGACATATTATTTTGAAAATCTGATTTTATAGATTCCGCTCTATCTTTTCTACTCTGAGTGCTAATGCGTTGATAGACGATTTGTTTATCGGTAAATCATCACAGCTAAAATCTAGTGCTTCTACTACAGCCCGGTGTATATAGACAGAATCCCTTATGCTTAATTGAGATCTATCTAAATCTGCAACTAACATAGGCGTGATAAAGTCTTCCTTCCTCGTAACACATTTGGTCATGTCTTTTTTTCTCTGTTTGGTCCTTTCTTCTTTTTCGGCTAACTTTTTTTTGTGCGCCTGCTAAACATCCTGAATTATTTATATAAATATTTTGTCTTCTTCTATTGTAATCCGTTCTAAAGTATCAGCGTGTGCTATATCGAATAAACTATCTAAATTATTTTGAAAGTCCTCACGGCGCTTGTAAACATCTTGTATTTTTTTGGAAATTTTTTGCAACTCCCTCCTGGTGAAGATTCACAAGTTATTTTACACAGTTAGGTATATCTCTGGTAGGGATCCTAGCTTTTTCCCTAAATATAATACACTCTCGAATGACTAGGTATGCGCTTTCACTAACAGTCAATTTAACTTCGCGAATTTTATAAAAAAGTACAGGAAGAACATGACGGTTAGACTGTAATTTTGCGCCTATTATTTGATAATTTACGTCTCCAACTAAGAAAATACTTGATTTATTGCTTCTCAATTCCAGTGCCATCTTATAAAAGTTAAAACATTACGTATTAATCACGAGAATAACTGACATTCAAAATTAATAGACGGTTAGGTAATTATAACGAAGTTAACGATGCTCCCACTAAAGTTATTCTTTGGTTTAGTGTTAATAATCTGCTTTTAAATGATAAAAAGACTAAAGTAATTAAGTTCTCAATACCTAATGTAAGACAGGTGGCTACCAATGTACATGTTAATGGAACTAATTTAGCCTCTGTGGAGACAACTGTGTTCTTGGGTATAACAATTGACTCCAGACTACAAAGGGGCCCACAAATTGAAAAATTATCAGGAAAACTAAGTTCTGCAGCTTATGCAGTGAAAACTATTAGACGGCTCACTGATATTGATACGGCTAGAATAGTTTATTTCAGCTACTTTCATAGTATTATGTCATATGGAATTCTTCTTTGGGGTAACTCCGCGGATATTAACACCATCTTTTTATTGCAAAAGAGAGCCATAAGAGCTATCTACAAACTTGGTCCCCGGGAGAGCCTTAGAGAAAAATTCAAAGAAATAAATATTTTAACAGTCGCATCGCAATATATCTATGAAAATCTTTTGTATGTCCATAAAAACATAGACTCATTTTGTAAAAAGAGTGATACTCATAGCATAAATACTAGATATAAGCATAATCTTGTGTTATATGCAAGCCGTCTCCACAAAACAAGTAATTATTTTATGGGGCAATGTATACGGTTCTATAACAAACTTCCCAGCAATTAAGAGATTTGTCAATAAACAAATTTAAAACTACTATTAAAGCCAAATTGTGTAGCAGGGCATATTATAAAGTATCTGACTATATTAATGATAAAAATGCCTGGGAGTGAGTCGATCCAATTATAATGTAATTAACAAAATATGTAAATTTGTTTGGATACCAAAAGAGGGATGCCTGAGTTTTTTGGCAGTATTTTTATCAGTGCTCACCTAGTCATAAACT
The DNA here is from genome assembly GCA_947507595.1 of Pyralis farinalis. Classification (NCBI taxonomy): domain Eukaryota; kingdom Metazoa; phylum Arthropoda; class Insecta; order Lepidoptera; family Pyralidae; genus Pyralis; species Pyralis farinalis. The sequence goes on along the minus strand of OX382265.1, from coordinate 9,011,042 downwards.
GCACGGTAGGGAAAAAAATTGTGACGATTCCAAACAAATGTAGCCATTTTTACGGAATAAAAAGATTTTGACTTTGAATTTGAACAAATGAATACCGCGAGTACGTGCGGCACTGCCGCGCAACTTGTATGAACATGTTTCGATGTAATTCGGCACGGATTATCGTAATCCAAATAAGTTAAAAATTAATTTCCGAGTGTTTTAAAAGCAAATGAACAAAACTAAGACCTATGCGTTAGAAAATAAAAACTTTGAAAAATAAGGGACACCCTAATATACATATATACAAATAGATTTTATAATCTATTCATATTAAAAAAAAACATGTGACAAATGATTTTCTTGCTGTTTCATAACTTTAACTTCAGTATAATGACATTTATTGTATTTTACTTATGTATACTCTGTGTTTTGTATTGTTGTACGTTTCCTTGTTATTTATTAAACTCTCAAGAAGAAAGAACCAGGACCATCTCTGATGTTGCAAAATAAATCTAATCCGTACAATAGTTCAATACTAACCACAATGTATAGAATAGATGATTTTTTTGTGTTTTCAGTGTTGGTTCATAGTAAATATTATTTGTTTTCACGAGTACCATGGGTATAAGTATACTATCTATCTATATCTTCACGCTAAATCCCTCGTGAGCGCCACATGACTCGGTACTTACACACCTCGCTCGCTTCTTTAACATGAAACATACCGAGTTTTTTTTAAAAACTATCAAAATATACTATTTTACTAGTAATTATTTTAATACAAAAAAAAAAAACCTCCACTGGTTTTCTATCTTCTGATTGGATAAATTTCCAACGTAAACTAACCTTCACCTACGTACAATGTCTAAGTCGGAGTTCGGTGAGCTTATAATGGTTACTATGAGTTTGTCGTCCCGTATGACACTTATGTTAAAGTAGCATATAAATCGAGTAGTGATTCTTCTAGTGGAATATGTTTATTTAGTAAGTTTCTCCTAAAAAACAAAACAGCAAAAATATTCTATTTTATAAGTTTTTATTTTAATACAAAGAAATAAAGAGTCTCCACTGGTTGCAATGTGCTGAGAGCGCGAACCTTATTGGTATAAATTTCCAACGTAACTTGACCTCCACCGACGTACAACTTCTAAGTCGGAGTTCGGTCAGATTATAATGGACTTAATAGGAGTTTGACGTCCTATAGGTATAGGTACGCGGTCAGCCTGTGGATAATGTATACCAATTATCAAATGTTACTGTTTATTCCTGCAAAAAATAACTCTTATTTAATGCAGTTTTATATAGAGTTATTAAGTAAGCAAAATTAAAAAAAAGTTTAAAGAGGAATTAAATAGCTTGGGCCAACCATACCTAGGAACTGTTCTAAAAACTAGAAATATGTCTACACAATGTTATTATAATATGTTTAATGAATATAATAATTAAAAAAAATAAATACCTTGTCTTGTTCGCCTCCGCCATTCTACGAACATTTTCTTTGTATTTTTATTCTATATATTTCCTTTTTAGTGTTCCCCATTATTACAACAGTATAATAAATATATATAAACCTATAATATTATTTACTACTTATATCTAATAATAATACACTTACGCTAAATACTATAATATTGAATATTTACAACTATTAATTATAAAAACTTCGGTGTCGCGATGTTAATGGAGCGAGCTCGAGCAGACAGTCGACATAGGTCTCACCTCGAAGCGGGCTGCAGCCGGACTGGCTGGATGTAGTTAGTCAACGCGTTTATAATCCTCATTACCGCACAATAAGGTCGAAAACACGTAGCACCCAAGACGAATGTGATCGCTTAGAAATTGTCAGAAACTTAAAATATTTTTAAAAAATTTCATGTTTCACTTATCAAAATATGCAGCAACCATATTATAAACATAGATATTACTAATAGATTTAAGTAATTTTGAAGCGTATAAACAGAACAACTTCGTTGTAATTTCAAAAATAATGAATTTCAGGAGGTGTTTTCGAAAGTAATTATTATCGAATCAATTTTACACAATCGCGTATTTGAGCAAGCAAATTCAAGATAAAGAAATGAAGTTATTTATATTAAAATCTTAGATCCGTCAGTTTAGTCATTAGCCTATACTATTCGATGAAAGTTGGTCTAATTTTTCGATGTGTCGCCTTAAGTATCACTCTGTTGCTTACACAGCAACTCCTTGGGAGCTTACTAGTGACCTCACTCACACGCAGGGACACAACAACCCTCTAGGGAGTTGTTATTTGGCTGCGGTTTTCTGTGAGGTGGAGGTACTTCCCCAGACGGGCTGTTTTATGCGCCCCACCTCTCTTAAAACATCCAGACCAAGACAAACAGACATGTTCATGTACACAAATGTTTGCCTTGTGTGGGAATCGAACCCACGAGCGTTGGTGTCATAGTCGCGTCAGTCACGACTCGCCACCGAGCTCGTCATATATTCGATTTTACCGCCCGGCATTGCCGATTAACGCCGTCTCGGTTTGCCTGGCCTAGTATTTTTCCCTCTGAAACTTTCATCTACATAATCTATTCGATTTTACCGTCGGCTGTGCTGGCCGGCCCGCCTAAGTGTATAGCAACCCTAAGATATATAGGTACAAAAAATTTGAAATTTTTCAGGTCGATTCGTCATTTGCAAGACGCGTCCAGCACAGACGGCAAGGCAGCCATCAATCTTCGGAAGCTGAAATTGTTCAGACACTTCTATATCATGGTGTTGTGCTACATTTACTTCACTAGGATCATAGTTTATTTATTAAAGGTATGTTTATTCGTACTCATTTACTGTTTACTCAATTGTGGAGGTCTGACAGCGGTCGCTCCATGTAAAAATCAATCTTCTTCTTCTTCGTTATCCTATTTCCTAATCCATTAGGATTGGTGGGGCCCGCTACCTAAGCCTAACGATTTGGCGAATACTCTGATTTTTACATAGAGCGACTGCCGTTGTATCCTCCACACCTTAAAGGGGAATCCAGATCTTTCTTATGTTGGCTACACGTCTTACGAAATATAATTTCTTGTACGTGTGGGTTTCCTTACGATGTTTTCCTTCACCGCCGAGCAAGTGATAAATCCGAAAACACGAACTTAGTGGTGGAACATGCCCCCGCCAGGATTCGAACCGGTACCTGGTGGCCGGCTCCTTATCTACTGGGCTATCACTGCTCCATGTAAAAATCAGTATGTTCGCCAAATCATTAGGCTTAGGCAGCGGAGTTGTACTTGCTTCACTATATCTTAGATTCGAATTTAGCCTCATCTGTAGGTACGTGGTTTGCCCTGCCAATTGGTATACGAAGGTCTGCTCATGGAAATTAGTGCGTAATACGGAGTAAGACAAACAGACATATATTTGTCCTGTGTGTGAATCGAACTCGCGAGAGTTAGTGTTAAAGTAGCACTCCACTCCGCCAAATTACAAAAAAGCGAACTTTCGCCAGCGTCATTAAAGCTCGATGGTGTCGTTACGCATGTCAGTCGTCTAATCGAATACGCAGGTTAAGCAACGCCGACCTCAGGGTATTACTTTGTGTTTTTTTTTTGTTATACAACGTCGGGAGGCATACAATCATACGACTCAGCTGATGTAAAGCGGTTTCCGCAACCTATGATTGCCTGCATTACATTAAGTCGCGCGATGCCACCTCTGCTGCTAACATAGCAACTACTTAGGAACTTACGGGTAATCTCACTCACGCGCAGGAACACAACAATCGTCTAGGGAGTTGTTATTTGGCTGCAGTTTTCTGTGGGTGGATGTACTTCTCCAGACGAGATACTTTGATGCGCACTACCTTTTAAAAACACCCAGACCAAGACAAACTGACATGTTCATGCACAATAAATGTTTGTCCTGTGTGGGAATCGAACCCACGAGCGCTGGTGTCAAAGTAACATAACAGCGCATTTCACACCGAGCTGGTCAAATCATTCTGTGTAGAACCTTCGGCGTTGCGTGTACCTTTTTCTCACAACGTAGAGCGTCTCAGTCAGGTTGTAATGTCATGTTTGTTCACAGACAACAGTACCCTTTCAATATTCATGGATCTACGAGATGTTCCGCGAGATGGCTACTTTCCTGTTCTTCGCGATGACGGGCTACAAGTTCCGGCCCGCCGCCGCCAATCCATATTTCCAGCCTTACCACCTGGACGACGTCGAGCCTCAAGTGTGAGTTACAATATAGTATATTAGGTACTGGAAATTAAACAATTGATACTCAAGTAGCATTGGAGAGACGAAGCGAAGACGAGTACCTCCTACAGGAATACACAAGTCTAGTGAGTTGTGAGTTGGTTTTGGTAATTCGGTTTGACCAGCGATACAAAAGTAACTGCACTCCAATATAATTAAGTAGTTAAAAATAAAAATATTTTAACAATATAAATTTCTAAGATCAAATTGGTGATGTGTTGAAAAAGGGCCAAATCAAAAGTACCCAAAATCGAAGAGAGTGCATGAAGAGGTTGATGAATGTGGACGAAGCGAGAGCGGTATGTTTGGATCGGTGCACCTGGCGTTCTATAGTCTCTGCCTACCGCAATCGGAGACAGGCGTGATGATATGTATTTATTTATATTTTTTATTTTTACTCGTATGTGTGTAAATTTCAAAATTTTGAATTATCAATAAACTTTAGTCGTTATAGGGGATTACAGTACGAAGTGTAGTTGTACCCTGCCTCACTTTTGCCAAAGCTTGGTTTGCTCTTTGACCGGGCACCATATACGGGAGCAGCTGGGTTTGCTTCTAAAACTGACGGCGAGCGATTTACACACTGACTGTTCATTATATGGTGGTGTCAGTATTTCATCAGTCGGGGAAGACTGCAAGGGATTTGGTGTGTAGATTACATCAATATAGACAATACGGATACGAGACGATATTGCACGACCCATAATACACGGCCCAATAATTCATATACATGGATTACAATTATTGCGGTGTGTTTAAATTTGGTGCATTTCAGGTTATCCTGATAAATGTATATAGAACAATACACAGCTATTCTACATGCACTAACGATGAATCCACAGCATCTAATTATCTGGCCGTGCCTTATATTAATACACTACTAGCAAAGCACGGCCAAAAGTGTACAGATCGATAATTGGAATTTATGTACACCATTTATTGACGTTCATTACTGACTATCTGGCTGTGCATTATTGGTGATACATTATCGGTTTCAATAAGAAATGAAGAAGAATTGTTATGCATTATTTTCCAAGCACCGAATTTAAATTATCGAGTAATTGTAACATTTAAGTAGTCTCGATGTGACGGTGATTTTATTTTCAGATTGACTGAAATCGGCGTTCTCGAGGGTGTCACAAGAATACCAAACAGGACTGAGAAGAAACGAGAGGACATGCAACCTCTCATGCAAGAGACTAACTATAATTCCGATTAGCTTTTATATTCATAACCAATCATTTGTATTAAGAGCTCAGGTTGTAGTATCAAGACGATGGTCTTCATAGAATGAATGAGAGAAAGTTATGTTACGATGAGGACTGACAAATAACATTCGAACTCCTGTATATAGGTTTTTGGGCTGATTATCCTGACTTATTTAAATAGCAACTATATTAATTATTGGAGGCATGAATAATTCGATTTATTATCTTACCTTTCTACTAAAATACGTTAATCCTCTGTTAATTTATGATATTGTCTCATTAAAATCTAATTATGATGTTGTCTCATGCGAATTTCAATAATATTAAAATAGGAGTATAAATAATATCGTAGCACCAGGTCATCCTAAAATTAAATCCGTGATATTAGACTTCAGTGATCTGAAATTCTGCGCTGGCACGTCTTTTTTGACAATCTCTTGGCATATAGAGCTGGGACGGTACCACTTGATCAGGTGTCGATTTAGCTCAGATTTCTTCTTGGTAATCTCACTCGCGTACGCAATATTTGGCAACGGTTTTCTGTAAAGATACGTCCTCACTTTGAATGCTCCTTGTTAAACGATTGTCTCATTTCTTTGTTTGGAGCTACGAGACTCTAAAAATCGAAATAGGACAAAAATTGTATTAACTAAAGTGAACTACGTTGTACTAATGATTGTGAACGCTTACACCCTAATACTATTTTCATATTGATTCTGAAATCTGATATGTTGATTTAGCCAGAAACCCTGTCAGTCTCATCTTAAAATAACAGAAGGATAGGTAGAAGTTAAAATAATACAGGATCTTTTTAGCGTATGGGAGGTGATTGTATCCTGTAGATACTGTACTGAAATTATTCTGACAGAAGTAGATAAACCGAATACCACGTGCAAATATTTAGCACAAAAAATGTCTGTAAAATAACGGTTTTTGGCGGAAGTTAAAAATAATGTCAAATAGAGGTTTCATAGCAATTCAACAGAATTCGTTGTGTAACGAGAAAATGTGTTTCTCGGCCGTGCCACCTCATAAATTGCTAAGAGGAATAAATGCATACAAGTTTAATCTTAAACAAATGTCTGCGTTTTATATTTATACTTGTAACACTGTTAAATCATAATGTGAAATGTTTATTATACAGAACGAATTAAGGTAATTTATATAGTAACTATTTGAAGTTACATTCAGATAAAAAAATATATTGTCATATTCTATTTCACTACTTAATTTATATACAATTTATTTCAGTAGCAACTACGATGGACCATGCCATTATTGAATTCTTCATATTACTAATAATCATATTGATATTATAATTTGATTGATTACCCTTTTCAATATCGAATATAGTAAAGCTTTTATTTCACTTTCACATTTACTAATCATACTATTCTTTACATGTCTTATTTACTACAACTACTGGCTGATGTATTATTTCTTTTGTATTTTCATATCCGTAGACAACGATAAGCGTAACAGCTGTCTAATACAGAAACACGTAAGACGCTGTTCTACAAATTTGAAACAATCGAGATCGTATTCTATTTTTAGGAAGTGCGATGAGTCTAAATGAACACAATATTCGGAGAGAGGATATTAACAAAAAGTTATTCTTTTGTTGTAATAAATCTTGTAAAATTATAAATATAGTTCCGACGAGAGCGGCAGAATCGTCGCTTCTTTAGATTTTCGGATGCTATAAACTTGGATAGGAACGTCATAGTTCCTATCCAAACAGTTTCTAGTATTTGACCGTCGTATCGTCCGTGGGATAAATATTTCTTCTTTATTGGAATCAACAAATAACACTCAGAAGAGAAGTGATAGCCCAGTGGATAAAGAATCAGCTTATATCCAAAGCTCGTGGGTTCGGTTCTTGCGCAAGCTAGACATTTTTATGCAAGATGTACCTTTGCCTTGATGTTTTCTATTTATCATTGGTATGCTTTTACAAAAACAAGCAGTTAGCAGTGATAGGTCAGTGGATGAAGAACCAGCTTATTTACCGACTAGCCCTAGTTCTAATCCTAGCGGGTGCATGTACTACTAACTTCGTGTTTTCGGATATTCATACTGTTTGTAATTATCCCTCGAAGGAAACCATCATGAGGAAACTTGCACGTCAAAGTTATATTTCGAAAAGACATGTGACCTAACCCAACAAAGTACTGGTTTTCCCTCTGGGTTGAGGAAGTATGACGGCAGTCGCTCTTGTCATCACTATCTTTGGCAAAGCCTTATGATTAGGTAGTGGTCTCCGCCAATCTTAAAGGTTCAAAAAACGGCTGAACCGAATTATGATTGGCGGAGTCCGCTACCCATTGATACAATAATAACGCTAAGAAGAAGAGACATTTCTTTTGACTCGCCGCGTCTATACATTGACAATAAAGACAACCTAAGATTTTATTCTATCATTTTTGCTTTGAATGAAGTTGCTGCCTTCTTTTCCACTAATATACAAAGACGATTCGCCACAGTACAGATACAGGAAGTTATGATAAATTAATTATCTACGCAACAGTTATATTACTATTTTATAAAAGTATTTGATTAGATTTCGTTTATTATGTATATATAGAACAGGCAATACCAGACATCTATTTAAGAATAATTATTATGAACGTAGTGCGGTTTCCGAGGCAGCGTGACTGCAAACCACACTTTTATGCTAATGCATAGTGCATTCTATGTCCTTCTATACCTTATATTTGTCATTTTTTACAGTTATCTATTGACTAAACCGACAATTTAGGAACTAGGAACCTAGGGTTTCTCTTGAAACTAATTCAAAGTTGAAATTAAGCTCTTGTATCATGCCAGGAGCGGCAGACTTGTTTGATTTTGATCGTCAATTGTCCAGTTACGCACTAGTAATAAAATTCAATCCCATGTTGACCAAATTGAGAATTTAGCTATCCTAAGCTTACACACTATTGAACCTTTAAGTTTAAGGAGAATTTTTGCCTCCTTTGTGTGTTGTACCGATTGTACAACGAGTTGTGTTCTGAAGAATTGTTCAATATAATGCCAACAATATTTTTTTTATAACCGCACCGCTCGCCGACGGCGGGGAGTAAACTCTCACGCGCTGGAACCGCAATGGTCGCGCACTGTCCGGTCCCAGAGAAGTTTTCTTCCGAGAATGAATTGTGGAATGAACTCCCAGCCGAGGTTTTCCCAGGTGACTATAGCATTCTTCAAGAAAGGCGTGAAGAGGTTTTTAGAGGGTCGGCAACGCATGAGTGACACCACTGGTGTTGCAAATATCTGTATGCTACGATGACTGTTTGCCATCATATAAATTTTTATACGTATGCTATGCGCATGCTTGATTGCCACCTTAGTGATATAAAAAATATAGTCGAATTTATGACATATACTTAAACTCAAATTTGGACATGAGAAGTGGATCGTCATTGAAATGGCATCAAGAGAAACCCTGCTGTTTTGTCATATTTCATTCAAATTGCAGCGTAGCCAGAAGTATCATACAATCCAACGGTAACATATGTATCCTTGGGTGGTTGTCATTGAGGATCTGATTGGTTGATTCTTAGGTAACACTGTAAGTTGTGTCTCTTTAAGTGCTCCCTTGATAAAAAGACCCTGTATGCCATTTGAACTTTTCAATTGTAAATAAAACACTATCACATATTCACAGCATTTTATTTAGCGTTTAGTTGTCTCCTTGGAAGACCGGTTTTCACTGAAAATTACCGATTATTGCACACATCTCCGTGCGGCCGCCATAGCTTTGAATGCGTGTAGTGATATTTTAGGTAAAGTGTTAGTGATACATATTTATTTAGTATTTATACGTTATTTATAATAGTCAAGGTGGTTATTATTTTTGAGAAATGCGATGAGTTTAAATAAACACAATATTTGGACAGAGAGCTTTAACATAGTTTAAGTTATATTTTTGAATGCTAGAAACATATAGTTTCCTATGTGTGACTGTCGTATCAAAATAATTGGTTGAAGTGGCAGGAATTGATGGATATATATATATATATTTACTGGAATCAGCAGAGAACACTCGGAAGAGCAGTGATAGCCCTAGTGGATAAAGAACCAGCCTGGTGACCAAAAGGTCCCTGGTTCGAATCCAGTAGTACATACCATTAAATTTGTGTTTTTGGTATTTATGTGCACATTTGTAATTATCAACTGAGCGGCGGTGAAGGAAAACATCGTGACGCACATCCAAGAAATTATATTTCGAAAGATGTGTATAACCTAACCTAGGCTTAGGTAGCGGACTCTACTAATCCTAATGGATTAGGATACGGGATAACGCTAAGAAGAAGACATTTATATGACCTATTCGGGATATAAGTTTATTTTTATCCGTAAGCATAGCAACTGCTAACTCTCATTAACACAACTACCCTTGATAGATAGAATACACTTTATGCATAACAGATTTAACCCTTTAACCGCCGTGCCCGTTATATTACGTGATATGAAAAATGTGCTCCACGCGCCACAGACGTAATTCTCTGTCCTCCTCATTTACCCCGCATTCACACGTACTCGATACATGCCTACCCAGATCATGCAGTCTCTTACGAAATATACCATGTCCCAGGAGCATCTGTGAAACTTGGTAATCAGGCACGACCCAGATAGCCCTGAGCCGGGCTTCCACATCCGGGAAAAATCGATGTAATTCCCTACCCCTAACTTCGTCAGCCCAGCGATCCTGGCACTCGCGAACCACAGTCGGCTCAACTCCTCACAACAGCCGTACTGGCGGATCTGTATGCCTTAGTCAGAAGAATTAGTGCCTGTCTCTGACTCCTCAGTACGACACTGCGGCAAGCATACGCTGTTAATCGGTGGCACCAAATTGCAGCTGCGTAGGTAAGCAATGCAACATATGTTCCCTTATACAGTACCTTGAGTGCAGGGTACTTTATGCCCCAAGATGATGCTGTGACCCTCGACATTCTCCCAAAACAAGCGCGCTCACCAATCCGCGAAGCGTGCTGCACAAAAAACATGGCCGTATCCAACTCCACTCCGAGGACCGTAGCTGATGTGACGCTCCTCACAGAGCCCTGACCAAATTTAATTATTGGGGGCCGCTGGAATTTTCCCTTCCCAGTCATGGTTGCCGACTTTCCGGGTGAAAAGGCCAGCCTATAACGGGCACCCCATTCACCAATCAGACGCAATGCCACACTAGCGGTCTTCTCTATAGCCGCTTTTGAGTTGGACTCTATGCTGACCGTCACATCGTCAGCATAAGCAATCATCTTGACGCCACCAAAAGAAACAGATATGTTCATGCACACAAATGTTTCTCCTGTGTGGGAATCGAGCCTAGGAGTTTTGGTGTCAAATTACCAATACTAACCACTCCGCCGCTGAGGTCGTCAAACTCGTGATAGCGCTAGTTGACAGGGTGCACCACGTCCAGCTAAGGTTGATTTTGTCTCTAAACAAAATAGCCACTTTACGTAACCAAAGTACCTAGAGCGCGCGCGGTGTGCATTAACGCAGAATAAATAACTATTGCACACAATTCAAGGTAAACACTTCGAAAATGTAAAGTAAATACGGAACCACGTGATTGGTAACACAATACCAACAAATGTCATTTAACTTCTGACGTTTTAATTGTGCGTACCTGATAAGTGCTGGCGTGTGGCCAACATTCTGCGGCGCATTGTGGCGAATACGAGCGAGGAAGTACAGGCGCGGAACCACAATTACTTGAAATGGGGTCGGTCTTGGCTTGTTTATTGTCGCGGTAAGTTTACGCGACAGTTGTGGTTAAATAGAATATCGTTTGGCAATTTTCTTATACCAATTTAACGAGATTTCGAGTCGCTCCCGTTTCCAACCAGATAGGCCACATAGTTCGTAGAACCGACAACCGCTGGGGAAGAAAGGTTCTCGAATGACGTCCCCATACTTGTACAAACAGTGTGGGACGACCCCCCACTAGATGGAGCGACGACCTCAAGAGGTTTGCAGGGAGTCCATGGATACAGGTGGCACAGGATCGAGATGAATGGCACTCTAGAGGGGAGGCCTATGTTCAGTGGTGGACGAATACGGGCTGGGATGATGATTATGTGTGTAGAGACTAAACGGAATGGCAGCGATAGGTACTAATGATCTTCCCAGTGGAGTGATGGTTCTGTGATCTGAGATGGTCCATAACGGTGTGGGCGTAAAATTACAGCTTGGTAGGGCTATAACTTCTTTGGGTTCATAGAATACTGGGTATCCACTAGTGTTTTTCGTCGCAGTACTGTCTCTCGTGAACTCGACGTGCGTCCAAGAACTTATGAGTCTGTGAGATATATTCTGGATTTAGCTGAAGGGAATGAACGGGTTATTATGTGTAAAGTTTTGAGTGAATGGATTGGGTCCAAATGCGACAGTTTCGAAACTATTCTTGGTCCTTATCGCGACAAACGAGTGATTGTAGCAGATAAGCTAGATGTATATCAAGATTATGATGAGATATTTATATATCAAGGTACGTATGGAACGAAATTTCTTATAACGATATTAACACGTAGGTGTAGGACTTGATATTGAATGGATTTTATTGATATCAGTCTGATAGATAGCCGACTCCGAAATACTATAATGGGTACAAGACTATAGCCGTCCCATCCTTAAATCGGACCACAAGCCGTTTTATTCGTCTTTTCAAGAAATGGAAGCACCGACAAGTGCGTATTTCTTTCGTAGATAATGAGTAAAATTAAAGAAAGATTATGGAGTAAAATTGTATAATTTCAAGATGATGAAAGTGCGAAGGAGTACATATGTCGGTGAGAGACTTGGGAACGCGAGCTATTCCGACTATGGGTGAATGATTGACGGAAAATTTTGAAATAAATTGTGCTATATAACGCAAACGTAGCATGTGGGTGCAAAGAGGTAACGTTGAAAGGTGACGACTGGTGGGAGACGGAGATTTATAGTCCATAATAAGAAAGTGGAAAACGTGGCTAGATTTATCTTTGCTCTTCAGTAAGAACATGAGACAAAAGGTAGAAATGTCAATACAGAATTGAACTCATAGCTTTAGTAAATTGGAAGGGTGACAGATGAACTGAAACATTAAAGGAAAACTGTGAATAAGCGACATCGTAGTGAAATTTCGAAGTGAATACGTATGGTATTCACTTCAAAATTTCACAATTTCAGAGGGATGTTGTTTAACAGTATTCTGGACAATTACAATACGATAAGTAAAAAAATATTTTTGTGCCACTAAGGTAAACCGGGCCCTAAGCTGGTGCCTAAGCCTGTCGATAAGCACATAAATTATTAATTTTCATTTTTGCATTATTATTTATTGCATTATCTTGTAACATAAATTTTGCGATTTATTATGAACGTAACTTTTAGATGTCTAATTCTGTTGTTATATTATTATAGTGTACGCATTAATGTACGTTATCTATACATCTTCACCCAGCATTGCTTTTACTTCTTCTCAGGATTGGGCCAAGGTTAGCTGCCTAACCCTATACTAACCTAAATAATAGCTTCTGGCCGCGGTTCTGCACGCGTCCGCTTTGTAAGTTTTAATCAAGACATCTTAAATATTTCTAGCATAAAAAGTAGCCTACTTGTTAATCGAGAAATAATTTTCTATCTAGCGTTATCTTGTTCCTAAATCATTGGGATTAGCCCACTACCTAACCCTGAGAATTTGGCGAAGATACTGATATTTAAAAGAAATAACTGCCGCGTTGTCAGACCTATACAAACCAGAGTGGAAACCAGACCGTTTTCACGTAGGGCCACACATCTTTTGAAATATAATTTGCTACGATGTGCGAGTTTCCTTACGATATTTTATAATCAGCGCCGAACTGGTGTCTAAACTAGACATGAAGCTTTTGAGGTGAGAAATGGTGATCTGAGAGATCAGCATTTCTCTCGCAAGTATGACTCTATTATTATACTGTTTTTATATTCGTGCGTTCTTCGCGAACATGCGCACGTGCCTCTGTGTGTTGTGTGTAATGTGGTATGTGTGTGTAATAGTAACAAATATGTATATACACGCCCACGTCGCCCACACCAGGAATCGAACCAATCGGTTAAAAGGCAGGTATTTATCCACTACGCTATCACTATCTATACTATACACATTTTAACTATCACGTAAAAAAAAAGAGTTCGTATAAATTAACACGAAGATTGATTTATGATCTTGAATAACAGTAATAATCTCTGAGTGCAGCCACAAATGGTATTTAGAGTCAACGGAAACGATGCCGTAAATAACGAGAGCACTTACCTCCGCCTATCGGTAAACATTCAAATTGATTTCAAAACAATTTGTCTTATGGTGATTATTTATGCTGGCAGACATTTTGAATTTCATATCAATCAACTTGAATCAGCGCTATCAAGTAGCTGGAAATGTTTAAATCGAGTCTCTGATTCGATGGCTGTTTTTCATGATAACTTCTTCTATATCCTGTTGGTTATCGTTCACGGGGAAGTCAACCAGTGGATGTATGTATAGATATACGTTAATTTCTTTGAGGGTTAGGCAGAGGGAACCAAGCACCACAAACACGGTCCTTACACACCTCGTTCGTTTCTTTAACATTATATAAAAACATGACTAATTTGGTCGTGAAACGCAAGATTTAACCTTCCTCGACTCTTACATCCGTCCACTATTTTTATACTACGTCGGGAGGCATACAAGCTTACGGCCCACCTGATGTAAAGCGGCTACTGTAGCCTATTAACGCTTGTAATATATTATCACTGGCGCGATGCTTCCTCTGCTGCTTACACAGCAACGCATTGGGAGCATACTGGTGACCTCACTCACACACAGGAACACAACAACCCTCTAGGGAGTTGTTATTTGGCTGCGGTTTTCTGGGAGGTACTTCCTCAGACGGCTGCTTTGATGCGCCTCTTAAAACGTCCAGACAATCAGACATTTTCATGCATACAAATGAATTGAATCCACGAGCGTTGGTGTCAATGTAGCGTTTTTCACGACTGAGCCACCGAGCTCGTCAAGTTAGAATAGAAATAGAGCTCGTTAGAATGACACGCGCAACGACGCCATCGAGCTCTCCTATTAGACAGTAAACTCAAATCGTTGAGATATTTAGGCACTAAAACACATCGTTTTGGTGAGTGACGAGGCCTTTAAGCGCAGTCAAGTGGTTAATTAGTTTGTGATTTGTCTACACTTGTTCGTCTCGATTTTCTTTTCGTTTTTCTTCGATTTTAATTACAATAACATATGTGCAGGATTCTTTAGTTTATGTGAGAAAAAAAAAGGTTATAGCGCAGTTTGCTAATTTTAACTCAACTTTAAACCAAGATTTTGGGTTTTCGTATTGTGTTACCAGGAAGCCTCAAATAAGTATTTTAAAACCGTGATTAGTTGTTACATCCCACAGCTTAGGTAAATTACACCACTATATACCGTATAAATTATTTATTATTACAATTGTTTTGGCTATATGCACACGTAGCGGCTTCAAATAACAATAGTGTAGGTATGTCTCGACGTTGCCAAGCATACTCCACGTGGTAAGGGGAAAATTCAGGGCTGTCCAGGGCCGAGCAACAAACTCTCAGGGCTAGCAAAGACTATAGAATATTATTTATTTTATTTTCGTTATACATGAACACGTAGATGGTATGGCAGTATAATACTTGATCAAATACTATTGGTATCAAATCCTTTGTAAAGTGACAGACATTTTCAGGAACACCGTTCCTATATGAAATCTATATGTTTGTCTGTGTGGTTTTTTTTTTTCGAATATTCGAATTTTGACTTCAGATTCGGATTCAGCATAAAAATAGAATAGGAATGTTCAGGGACACCGTTCCTATCTCTTAAGGAACATGGTCAAAATGGCCGACAAATTAAAAAAAATGATAATTTTGAATTGTTATATTATTGACGAACCAGGTGTTCCTCTGGCAATGCAAGCTTGCGCATTCTCAACTGGTTTTATATAATGTTGGGCGACATACAAGGGTACGATCTACCTGATGTATCTGGTGCACCGTTAACTTGTACGTCAGCAAGTACCTACGTTCTTTCTTAGACACTTTACGTAATGGACACGGTACCCTATGAACGCTTGCAATATAGGAAGTATCGCTCGCACTTAGCTTAATCTGCTGCTAACACGTCAATTCCTTAGGATCACTGGTAAAATCACTTGTTAGTGGAGTTATCCTTTGGCTGTGCTTTTCTGTAAGGTGGTGGTACTTCACCAGTCATGCTGCGTTCACATGCTCCACCTCTCTTAACAATCTTCTTCTTAATGTTATCCTGTTTCCTAATCCATTAGGATTGGTGGGGCTAGCTACTCAAGCCTAAGGATTTGGCGAAGATACTGATTTATACATGGAGCGACTGCCATCAGACCTCCACAACCCAGAGGGAAGATCAGACCTTTCTTACCTTAGGTCACACGTGCTTCGAAATATAACTTCTTGTCATGCGGTGTCCTCACGATGTTTACCTTCACCGCTGAGCATGTGATCACTACAAATTACAGGTATGTACATAAATCGGAACACGAATTTAGTGGTACATGCGAGGATTCGAACCAGTTGGGCAAGTTGCCAGTGGGCCAGTTGGTCAAAAGGTCAGTTCTTTATCCACTAGCTATCACTGCTCTACCTCTCTTAACAATAGTGAAACTAAAAAACAGACATACATACAAATATTATTCCTTTGTGAGAATCGAACCCTCGAGCCTTGGTGTTAAAATAGTGGACGTTGTATAAAAAAAATCCTATTAAAATAAGAAGAGGCATGCTCCGTTGGTTCGGAGATGTAGAACGTATGTATGATGAAAGAATGACGAAGCAGATATACAATGCAAAAGTGGAAGGATGTAGGAGCCGAGGAAGGCCAAGACTTACCTACCATGACCAAATTGGTCGTGTTTTATCAGAAGGTGATGTCAAAAGCCCCAGGAACCGGCGAGCATGCATGAGAAAAGCAATTAATGTTAAAGAAGCGAGTGAGGTATGTAAGGATCGAGTCACGTGGCGCTCGGTTCTCTCTGCCTACCACGCAAGGGATTTGGCGTGAAGTTATAGATAGATAGATAGATAGTATAAAAAAAAGTTATTGCCCCCTACTTGTCCATCAAAAACAATATACGATTTTTTTTTCGCGGATATGACGCGCACGCGCACCTTAGTGGAGCCTATTAGGGAGCCCCCGTTTTACACAAGCGCCGGATGGGTTCAGACACTTCGATCTATAGAGAGAAAATGTAATGATGTATGGTGGTCATGTAGGTACGCTGGTCGGGGGGGGGGTACAATGACTGGTTCTGCTTCCTAGCGTTGTCACGTTTCTTCTTCATAAGAATTGACGGCGTCTGCTACCTAAGAGAGTTTGGCGAAGATACGAGTACTTCTAATATGGTGCGACTGCTGTCAGACCTCCAGAACTCAAACCGCGAGGCCCAGAGAAATAACCAGATCTTTCTTAGTATATCTTCACGCCAAGTCCCTTGCGGGGTACGCAGAGAGAACCGAGCGTCATAAGACGCGGTCCTTGCATACTTCACTCGCTTTTGTGACATTCATAGCTCTTTTCATGCACGCTCGCCGGTTCCTGGGGCTTCTGACATCACCTTCTGATAAAACACGACCAATTTGGTTATGGTAGGTTAGTCTCGGTCTTCCTCGGCTCCTACATCCTTCCATCTTTCAAACTTCGTATCGACCATTCAATCTCATTCTCTCTTAGGTTAATCTTAGAATAATCTCTTAGGATAATCTCAATCTTTCTTAGATTATGACACAAGACTAGAAATTTCATTTCTTGGACATACGGGTTCCCTCACGATGTTTACCTTCGTAGCCGACAAAGTCATAATTACAAAAAAAAAATGTGAACATGAATACTAATTTAGTCTTACATGCACATGTCAGGTTTCGAACCAAGACCATTGGGTCAATAGGTCAATTCTTTATCCATTAGGCTATCAATGAGTTTTATTGTCCATTCTAATTGTAATTGGATTTGTTAGACAATTATAGTAAACACGCCACGCGTGAGCCAAGTGGTGGCCGAGGGTTTGTTATAAAAAAAACAAACTTTATTTACCGCAATACTGATCGACAGAGTTTCGGTATTGATTAATACAAAGGAATGTTCAATTAATCTAAACTTACTAGCTAATTTATACTACAATTATTGTTTACTCATGACTATTGTGCAATGCCGCATTTCCTATATTGAGTAACTGCCCATCAGCATTTAGTGGTGCTTATGACGCGTATTTGGCATGGGTGCCTACCCTTAACTCGTGCGTTTTCTGGTACTGTTCACATAGATCATTTTTACCACAGAGTCCTTAAGTTGATTAAATTATTTAGAATGACAGATAAAGTTCACAGCTTGCACTATCGATGTGACTCTCATAAAGGAAATAATGAAGGAAAAGGAAAAATGACACCGCTACGGGTAGGGGGGTTGGTAAAGATCTTATTTATTGACTGTAGCACGCAGCTCTTATTAGTTCACGAATCAACATTACTTCACTTATCGGCCTATCGGTTAAAATTCTCCCATTGGTCAGTAGACTCGAATAGCTGAGATATTTATGGCTGGCAACGCAAGAGTTACACCCTGGGGTTGCTTAGGTCCACGGGTTCAGTAAATGCTTACCATCAGTCAGGCCGTACGCTTGTTTCCTACCACCAAGGTATAAAACAAAATACGTTTTCGTAACTGGGATGCCCTTCATTCGACGTGAAGTAGTTTATTCGTTTGTGGTGACAATAAATACTGCATCCCTGTCAAATTGCTATGACGCCAATGGTATTTCATTCTGTATATTTTGCCCTAATACCCTTGGTACCATTGGTAGTAGGAGTGATACAACTTTGTATCCTTAGTACCATCAAGGGTGCCTGCTAGCGACATTAATACAGAATATATTCGGGAAGTATTACGATTATTGTATTACTAGTCGTCTCAATGGTACGACACTGTTATGTATTCACCATTTTGTGTATCGAACGAACCGATTGCTTATATAGTTAAATTTGATTTTATTTAAATTTTATGCCATAAAAACAATGCGCGTCACAACTTTGCCATCGGTGGATCATGCTTACAAAGTGAATTAAAATAAAATTTATTACAATTTTTTTACACGTAGTTTAGAAGTTCATGTTTTTTCTTGACTTTTCGTTAATGGTATAAATATTATAAATTCGATACAAAATTGTGTCACCTGTACTTTTTTGTTATACAACGTTTGGAAGCATATTAAGTATTACTCGCACGATGCCACCTCTGCTACTTACACAGCAACTCACTCACTCGCAGGAAGACAACAACCCTCCAGGGAGTTGTTATTTGGATGCGGTTTTTTGTGAGATGGAGGTACTTTCCCAGATGGGCTGCTTTGATACGCCCTACCTCTCTTAAAAGCATTAAATCCAAGACAAACAGTCACATTCATGCACAGAAATAGTTTGAACCAACAAGTCCTGGTGCCAAAGCAGCTTTATTAACCACTACGCCCACGAGCTCATCCTAGTATTTACTTTCAATGACATCGGGTGCATATTTAAGATCCTAGCACACCAACCCTAACTCTACTAGAGGGATACTTGTCTGCCTTCAACGGAAGGGGTTTAGAGAATACTTCACCACGCTGGTCAACTGCAGATTGGCGGAGGCCAGTGTTATCTATCCTTCTGAAGTCTTTAGCTTAACGACTGTCGTCTATCGACAACATCCGGGACCGACCGCTTAACGTGCCCTCCGAAGCGCTGTGAATCTCGATATAGATAAACCCATTCATAGACAAGCTGCCGTCAAGTGGTTTAACCTGCGTGTCCGGTTAGAATGATACGCGTAACTGCGCCATCGAGCTCTCAAGCTTTAACATCCTAGCTTGAGCTTAAATTCCGTGATTACAAGCTTTTACCAAAACTGTTAAAGCACTTCTTTGTCGATTATACTTATATTTATATATATTATATCTAGTACTTGGGTGATAATTATGTATTGATAAAGTATAGTACTATTGTACATGATACTTGCAACGCAAGGATAATCAGTTGTTCGTAGCACGAGCACAAAGTTGTAGCCGTTCAATTGTCTTCCGTAAGGCGCCGGTTATTTCTCAGTCGGGCTGCTAACGACTGATAGTTTTTGCCTCTTCCTCTCACCACTTGGATGGGGGACTTACTTCTATCGAAGAGTGTAATCCACCGTGCTACAACACCAGGCGAAGACCAGTATTTTAGAAGCAATGTTAAGTCTCATGACTACTTAACGACTGTCATCTGTTGAACATCACTGAAACCTCAGAAGTTCGAAGAATGTCAATATAAATAAATAAATAGAGAACTTTTGATACTACCAATTTAGTCATGATAGGTCTGGTCGAGATTCTTTCCATGTATACCAACTGGTAAACATAAACTTCTTTTCGGATTAAAGATACTCATACTCGTGAGTGTTAAGAGCAGTGATGATAGCCCAGTGGAAAGTTGTAAGGAACAGGTCAGGACGTAATTGGTCCCGGGTTCGAATTCTGGCACCCACTAAATTCGAGATTTCAGATTTATGTACAAACTAACTACCCGCCCCGGCATCGCACCAGTGATCTCTACCAAACTTCACAGGATCACCCGCTGGGCTAATCTGAAGATTCCCTGAAAATGAAAATTTCATCAAAATCTTTCCAGCAGTTTTCGAGCCCGTAGAGGACAAACATACTAAATTGATTTTTATTTATATGTGATAATTCGGTGGTGAACGAAAACATCCTGAGGAAACCCGTAAGTCTAAGCAATTTTATTTCAAAAAACGTGTGACCTAACCTACGAAAAGTATGTTTTTTCCTCTGGGCTGTGAAAGTCTGAAAGCAATCAAATCATGTAAAACTTAGTATCTTCGGGAAATCCTTAGGCATATGTTGCGGACCTCGCTAATCCTAATAAATTAGAAAACGGGATAACGCTAAGAAGAAGGTCCGGTCGTGTGTGAGATAAACACGACATATATTCCAACTGGTAAACATAAACCTCTTTTCGGATTAAAGATACTCAAACTCGATTTGAAACTTTTCCAAACCGTCCTCGTCCTTCACAGTCGACTGACTAAAATCCGTTAATAAACAAATTAATCCGAAACAAGATCAAGATCCTCGTGTCGTGCCGTTGGACTGCCGCCACGGCGTCCCCAACGCCAGGAAGACGTAAACACGATTCGCGTGATCTTGGACAGATCTTGACCTATTAACACCGGTATGATGTCGCTTCAAGTATTTTTAGAAGGCGTTCGCCCGCTTGAGTCGAGTGTGCTTCTGGGATCATACGCGCGCGCACGTTGCTACAACCTGAGGGTCTACCATTAAAAATCGACACGAAAATCAGCTCCGTCCAACAGCAGCCTGTCCTCCCAGGACAATCAACCATGCATACTTTGACGATACTCAACGTCGTGTGCTGAACGAGTTCCTGTCCTTTCATACTTTCATTTGTAAATTCTATTGTTTCTATTGTGAAAGTCAAAGGCGATTTTCACATTTTTCTTGGTAGATCAATAGATATGGTTTTAAAATGACGACAAGAGGCATAAGAAGGAAGAAGTCATCCCTCTCTGAAGTGAAAGTGGCGGTTGTCGGAGCGCCGTCGGTCGGAAAGAGCGGTACGTTACATTAGTAGTTCCATGTTCATTTCTTATATACACCTCTTGCATTGTTAATTAACTCATGACAGATTTCATTTCCTTTCGATTTAATTGATTTGTCCGTTATTATCGCCTGTGAATGTGAATAAAATGTACGATTTTAATGCAAGACTGTGAACACAACACCTATCGGTTCTACTTACCTACCTGTAGTTAGTTAGTACTTGAATTTAATTGGTCATTCTCCTGTGTTAATAATCTCGGGCATTACTTACCAAGTATCCAATACAATAAAACGTGTCTGAAAACGTGCCGGATATTTATTTTTTCTACAATGTGTCATAATTTTAAATCGACGAAAATATACCTAATATACATATATGAAGTAGTAAGTATGTATCGAATGTGCATTCATTTATTTAATACGTTATTGTTTTGGTGATGACAATAGGAAATAATTTTTACCAACGTAGAAAATAATCTATTTATGATTTTATCTTTCTATTATTATGGGACTTTTCGCTATGCACTTTCTTTATTGTGTTGCTAATGTTATTCGGTTAAGTATCACAAAGGTTAAATATTGTAATTAATCTAACTAGATTACTTATACAACTAAAGCAAGAAGTGCATCGTTCAAGAATTCTGTTCCGATTTTTACGACTACTTATGATTGAGGTGTTGATGTATGGGCTTGTAAACTTGATTTCCTTTTTATCAACTGTACACGTCCCACTGCTGGAATGTAGATGTTATTTTCGTCACACTGCTGCTGTTGAGGATTGACAGAGGTCAGTTTCTTAAAGCCAGCCAACAGATTTCTCTTAGTGAAATGAGTTTAGAGACTTAAAAACACTTAAAAGTGGTATCTACGGGTGATTAACGTAGGACTTCTAATCCCGCACGCTGTCTTCAATCTTGATACCTGCGGAACTGCACATTTTTAATCTCGCGAGATCCCCGCATTGGTAGGATCCCGCATAGAAATTAATACTGTTTATAAAAGGTAAATAAAGCAATGAAATATTCAACACAACTTCAATTGTATTAACGTGTAAAACCTTATTAAAATTGAAGTTGTGTTGTAGTTTAGTTAGTAGGTTTTACTACTATTCATAGATCAATAAAATGGCACATTCATAGAGATTAATCATTCAAAAGTAAGCGAAATTCAGTAGTTACTTTCTTTCAATTCCGACATTTCATACGAAGAGTCATGTGGTCGAATCCCGCAATAGCAAGATTGGACAAATAGCGCGGGATCTCGGAATACCCTAGTCTAAAGTCATTGTATCATAGGGTGTCCTGCCTATAGAAAGCCAATGATATGTAGAAAAATGTATGAGTTAGACCATAGAAACTGACAGCACCTTCATTGTTTATTGACGAAAATTAATAATAAATAATTAGGTAACAAAAATTTCGTCATGGAAATTCGCAAAAATTAAATTTTTATGTCGTGATAATTAATCATATACATATGATGTCATCAATCAAGCATATAATGAATTACTTTTCTCTTTATTACAAGGATTACGGTTAAATGGAACAAAGAAACTTGGGCAGTTGGTCAACGGATATTTTTTTTGTAAATTCGAGCACTATTCAAGTTTAGCTAATCGTACATATAGGTTTCCAGAAATAGTTCTAACATTTCATAATTATTATAAACGATTATATGAACAAACTAGCAATGTTTTCCGCGTATGGCTATTCTCGGCGTCTCGAATTCCAACGAGAAATGTATGAACTCATCGTAATTGACACCTCGTATAGTAGTATTAGATTTGCTGGTCTTGCTATTTTAATTTTGCCCATTTTGTATTATTAGACGAAATGTGATTTATAAAATAAAAGATTTTTTTTGTTTAAATATTAATACAGTCATCTGCCACTATTTATAGTATTGGCAATGCGGGATAGTCCGGGTGTTGCAAACGACTATTAGTTGCGTACTATTTTATTATCAGGTGTATCGACTCTACATTTGTCATCATGGGTGAATAAAAAAAATAAAGTCCTAAACACTTGATCAGTAGTTCTTTCTCAAACTTTTGAAATAAACCATGCGCTTCGTGTTTTCCTTTTAAAAACAGTACTTACGCAAAAACATAAAAAGGCAATATTCATGATCAAACTGTTTATTGACATTTGGTTCTGCGCTCGAAAAATAACACACGGGCGATCCACGAAACAAATATTAGACATACATCCAATCTAATTTCGGAATATAAAATATAGTTGAATAGAAAAAATATTTGACGACGTATAAAACAACGCACACGCATGTAATAAGATGTATTTTCGTTATAGTCTTAGTTCCGCAATATAATTTTGATCTCATCGGTTACTGATTATATAGTAGGACTTTTACAATACAATACAAAACCACTATTAAAAGAATATTGCTGAAGAGCTCGGCTGTATATTAGGAAAATATTTATACAAGTAAAATGATGGAGAAAGTAAAAGTCGCTGGTAATACCAAAATATAATTCAGGCACCAACATATCGGGAAACCATATCGGAAAAAAATATATAATATTTTTTGATAATTAAGCTATGCGAGGAATTTGTAGTGTACTGTCGTATCTCTTTGTATTTATAAAAAAAAACATTTTGTGACATATAGCAAGTAATCATGATCGCACGAACAATTAACAGACAGGATGGAGACATATTTTGGTTTCCAAAAGCAAGTTTAAATTACAATGGCATGACATGTTAAACCATTGAGAAAATATTTTAAAAGATAGATAATTAAAGTTGTTTCAAATAGATCTCTTGTTCAAACCACACGCTCATAGACTTTCTTTCCACCACACAATATTGAATACAGTATATATCAGTTCAACAAGTATTTAAAGGCATGATCGAGGGAAAAAATCTTACGACGGGCTCCGCGAATATAATGGTTGATGAGTAATACTTAGAGTGGTCTGGGCAGAGACATTAGCGGGCCTTCACCAAAATAAAGTTGATGAACCACGAACGTTGCCTCAAGGCCCAAATATGCCTCACTGCGTTCGCTCAAACATATACATACTTAATTTTTTTTTGTCAACTTGCACACAGTCTAAATTTGAAAGTGATAATTAGTATTACAGTTTCAAATATTTCTGATGTATTCGTATTGACCTATAAGTTGTTGTACCAAGTACAAAATATAAGTATCAAGTATAAAATAAGTTGGGAGTGTCCGCTGACAATGCAGCAAAAGATGTACATCTTATAGAAGACTGCAGCCAAACAACTCCGAAAAGACTATTGTGTTCAGGCAAGTAAGTGAGGTTACCAATAACCTCCAGAGAAGTTGCTGCATTGTTAGTGGACACTACATGAGCAAGATGTACATAATATATATATATATATATATATATATATATATATATATATATATATATTGCTTATTATTATCACAATGCTCTCATTTTGCCTTGCGTCTCGTTTGCTAGTTACATAGCAGATTGTATCGCGTACAGGTAGATTGACATTTGTTCTAAGGTGATGGTAAACTGCTTACACGAACGTTCTCTAAAGAATACTGAAGTCTCGGCCATGCGTTTATTTATACTCTTATAGGTATGTAATAAAGCTAGGAATTTATACGAGTGTGTGATAGGCGTCGAATAAGATAGATTATCTGATTGAACAACCGTTATTTATTGGTTTGCCCGCGTTTCGCAGACATGCCAGATATATAATAGAAATAATAGAATGAAGGTGGTCTCGTGCATAACATATTATAGACTCACAGCTGGATTGCAGTCAGAAGAAGAATTTTCAAGTCCTAATTAATTCCTAAAGAAAATAGCTTACTAGAAATCGATGAGGTTTAACTTACAGGTTGCTAGTGGAAAGATCATTAACTTTCACTCTAATTAAAATTCCAAATACTATCACCTTTTTTCACATTAGATGTGTTTTTTTATTCGAAAACTCAATTCTTCAAATGTTTTTACGTCCCCATAAAATAAAAATTACTCGATATTTTAAAAGTTACATCATAGCACCAATACGGCAATAACGTATCCAAAATCGACATTATATGGATTAGACACAACAAGTGTTTGCTTCTGTTCTGAAATTTTTGATCTCAACAATGAGCCCTGTGTGCGGCCGGAGACGAAAACGATGAATTGAATGTCATAGTTGAACCATATTAAACTCAAACCACCTCGGATTCATAGCAGCCTACAATTAAAGTGGTAAAGGGATACTGTGGTATTCCGGCTTAATGGAACGACTAAATAATACAACAGATCGCATAGAAGCTGGCCTTAACTTGTTAAATAAATATGTAGGGAAATTCTCAATCGGATTGTCACTTGTAATGAAAAGTGGATCCTGTACCACTATCATAACCTCCGTCGCCGTTTATGGCCAAATAATATCCTAAAAATGTTTGCACGTGAGTGTATGGTGGGCCTGTGCCCGAGTTACCTACAGGTTCTTGGGACATGGCACGAGAATTAAGGTAGAGGTGTATTGTGAAGAGTTACGAATAATGATGACTATGCTCGCCGTCCAAGACTTTTCAATTGCTGTCACTCCGCTCTACGGACTGTCACATAATTACAGAATCTACGACTGGAAACTCTGGAACATGGACAACGTGGATAAATTAATATTGCACGTGGAAAAATCGAAATCGCAATAAAATTACAAAAAAAATATAGACAGCAGTGACGATAATTCTATTATTTAATGTATGTGGTTCAAAATTGCTTTGATTGTTTCTATGAAAGAAAAGTAATATTGATATAAAAGTTACTTCGGCAATGTATTATATAGAAATCGGTCGAGTTATTTCTGAAAATATCGCGCACACTGATCACTCTTTATAGTCAGATAAAAACTGTTCTGACTTTCGAGAGTACATCGGTAGGATCTCAATAAAATATATTACAACACGTTAAAATCGACTTTATGCTTACGAATTCGATCTCGTGACCAGAAAATGGGATCTTAGTGGGTAACAGATCCTCAATGTACGATGATGCCTACAAGTAGGACATAGGGAATGACAAGGAGTGCATACGTGGGGAAATGGGAAATGACATAAGGATGTATGATAAAATATATGGCAATCTTTCTCAATCTCCATTCGTGGCCATGTTTAGTTAGTTAAAATTAAATTAAATTAATTAAACATTAGTTTAAATGAGTAATTTTTGTATATATATAAACATATTCCGTTTTTCTCGAAAACGGTTCTAAAGATTTGTATTAAATTTTATATTTAGATAATGTTTCACTTGTTAAGTTTATCTATAGAGGAGTCTTTGCAGAAAAGACGCTGTTTTAAAAAAAAAAATACGCCGAGCAAAGCTAGTTCGCTTAGGAATTGGTGTTAAATAGCAATAACTTGAATACCTAATAGGGGTAAAGTAACATTACATTTTCATCTTCTACTACTTTTAGCATAAAAACCAAATGCCATCTTCACGCGGCCAACATGCTGCCTATTAATCAATCATCACTTTAAAATAGCAATTCTTATATATATTTCGTGTATCAATATTGATCAATATTATTATTTAGATAAGGTTTGTTTATAAAAATTTTATATTTAGATAATGTTTCATTTGTTAAGTTTATCTATAGAGGAGTCATTGTAGAAAAGACGCGGTTTAAAAAAAAAAAATACGCCGAGCAAAGCTAGTTCGCTTAGGAATTGGTGTTAAATAGCAAT
This sequence comes from Pyralis farinalis, assembly GCA_947507595.1. Classification (NCBI taxonomy): domain Eukaryota; kingdom Metazoa; phylum Arthropoda; class Insecta; order Lepidoptera; family Pyralidae; genus Pyralis; species Pyralis farinalis. Next base: position 8,984,270 of record OX382265.1, on the reverse strand, counting down.
AACTTGAATACCTAATCGGGGTAAAGTAACATTACATTTTCATCTTCTACTACTTTTAGCATAAAAACCAAATGCCATCTTCACGCGGCCAACATGCTGCCTATTAATCAATCATCACTTTAAAATAGCAATTCTTATATATATTTCGTGTATCAATATTGATCAATATTATTATTTAGATAAGGTTTGTTTATAAAAACGCGATTTGATATAAAACATAGGTACTGTACATAAAATTCATGCATTGAACCATAATACACACATCAAAATAATTAATTCAAACGTCGAAACAAAATAATACATTTAAAGTGTAACGCAGAACCATAGAAACGTCCGTGTCCCGATGTAAATTTCAGCGATTTCATTTTCACTCTCATTATTTTTTTCAGCGGCACCGTGACTTCCTTCGTGGGCAATTAGAATTTGTTCATAATTACACGGGTTTTAGTTTTTTCCGTAGAACCCTAATTCTTTTTCTAAATTAAGAGTAGCCTAGATTATTTCTAACATCAGATATCTGCCAGTGAAAATGCCATTAAAATCGATCCAGCCGTTTCGGAGATTATCCGAACAAATAGACAGACAGACGAAATAAAAAGAAAATGTATATTTACCATGTACATTCATATGCATTTAGGGAAAGCTGTTATTTTGACATTACAATCATAAGTATCTGATTTATGATTAGATGTAGATTACTTTAGCAACTTGCGGGGAAGGCAAAGAGAACCGAGCGCCATAAGACGCGGTTCTTACATACATCACTCGCTTCTGTAACATTCATATTCATTCATTCATTCTCTTTTCATGCACGCTCGCCGGTTCCTGGGGCTCCTGAAATCACCTTCTGATAAAACACGACCAATTTGATCATGGTCTTCCTCGGCTCCTACATCCTTCCACTTTTCATTGTTCGTCATATGTTTTGTTATTCTTTAGTCCCGCCTTCTTTCTACATGTCCGAACCAACGGAGCATGCCTTTCCTTATCTTAACACCGACTCTCTCTTTCAGACCAACTCTTTGACTCACGTCTTCATTATTAACGCGGTCAGCAAGCGTTACGCCACAAATTTTGCGCAATGCTCTCATTTCTCTCTGCCTACCTGACCTGACCTGGCGTGAAGATATACATACATACTTTAGCAACTTGAAGCGAATGAATTTTTTGCTGGGCGATTTCTCCGCAAAGCGAAATTATAATAAATATATTGGAATAATATATAATTAATACATTGGGAATGTGAAAATACTAACAGCTGCATAAGCAGTCCCACCTTCCTTGCTGTGCGTTTACCGGTCATCTACCCCATACTAATATAATGGGAAACTCTGTCTATCCATCTGTCGGTTTGTCGCAGTTTCACGGCTACAACGTAGAAGAGGTTATTTTTTTATGATTTTTTGGACAGGACATAGAATATTGTGATAACTGGATCTCCACGCGGGTGACTTGCGGATAGGAGTTAATTTAAGTATGGAATATTAATGAGCGCGTTGGCGGAGTGATTAGCAAGATTAGCAATGGTACTTTAACACCAAGGCTCGTTGGTTGCATTCTCACTCATGACAAATATTTGTGTGAACATGCATGTTTCTTTTGGTCTGGGCGTTGTGAAGTTGAGATGTAAGGCGCATTAAAAGAAAAGTCTGGGGAAGTAACTCCACCTTACAGAAAACCGCACCCAAGTTACAACTCTCTGTAGAATTGTTGTATTCCTGCGACGTTACCAGCAAGCTCCTAAGGAGTTACTAGTTAGCAGCAGGAGTGGCGACGCGTGGGCGACATTTCTTACATTACAAGCATTCTTAGGTTACGATAACCACTGTACATCAGGTGAACCGGATATTTGTATGTCTCCCGACGTTATATAAAAAAAACAATCATTTACATAAGAATTGAGTTCTTATTTTTCAATCAATTTTCTTCACTTCATATAAATAACTGTACTTTCTCTTCCGCTATTTGTTTTTATAACTATTATAACTTCTCGTGTTCTTTAGTGCCCGATATTTTCGCTAACCTGTTTTAAGCAACAGTTAACAGTACGCTTTCTTCCAACACCACGTTTCATTTTCAGATGTGGATTATCTTAAATTCATCTTAAATTCCATGATCCTTAATCAATTGGAATAACCCGATAGGTTTCGATTTTGTACTTTCTAAAATAATATAAAGGTTCCTTTTTGTAATGAATCCTAAAAACACGTCATGAAATACGTTATTGGCAAGGCGAACTCCTTTATTTATTTCAATTTCTGATGTTTTTATTATGCACCATGAAATCCTGTAAATATTTTCAGTGAAAATTTCATCTCGTTACGTAGAATTTCTAATAATTGTAGTATCTTTACGATCTTAAAATACCACAAAAATCGACTTTATGACTTCAATGAAGACATAACTTTGCCAAACTTTTAGACGAGCATCACATTAAAAAGATAATTTTTATATATTTTTCTGCCATTAAGGTGGCAAGGGTACGGCCTGCCTGTCTGTCTCTGGCCAGTTGCAACACCAGGTCCGTGCTAGCACCATAGGTGACATTGGGCGAGTAATACTGAATGCATTGTGAGCGTTCATAGGCTACGGTAACCGCTTTCCTCAGGTGGGCTGTATGCTTACCATACCTTCCGATGTTGTATAAACTAATACAATAAAAACTAATAAAAACAAGTCATAGTAGTTGCTACGTACAAGTAGTATTTAAGTTACTTTTTACTAACGAAACAAGAGACTTGATAATAAATGGAATCCATTAGTATCGTTTGGTAAAATTCGAGCACGTTATTAGGTTAGCGCAAAATGTAGAAAAATCAAAATTATTTACCTACTCGTACCTACGTAAATATCTTTGCTCTGAATTTTAGATGAGATTCAACTACCAACTGAACCATGTCCGAGGCCTAAATATTATGTTACCTAGTGGTATCAAATGTTTGTATAAAATTTTACTAAGCGCACTATTTGAAAGGATTTGTACATTACAAAATGTTAACCTTCAGTAAAAGGATTTTCAGTAAAAGGTTCGCGAGTTTTGAACTGAAAAGTTATGTCAGCCTTACTTACACGCACTCTTCTTCTGTCTATTATTACACGTTATCCCGTTGTCAAACTCAGTTGAATTTGCGGGGTCCCTTACCTCAGTTCTAATGAAACAATACATTTATCATAACACGGTATTAACAATTTCTGTATGTCTGTCAGCTTAGATACTTTTAAAATACGCAACGGAATTTGATGCAGATTTGGCTAAAAGCTAGAAGATTTCAATGCTTTATAGGAGCCACGCGAGGCTGACGCGATCTTTAGAGAGTATTTAATAAGAGAAGCCTAGTTGGGGATTACCTTCTTGTAGAACACTGCATCCAAATATTGTTTTATTTTTTATACCACTAAGGAGGTAATAAAGCATACGGCCTGCCTGATGGTAAACATCACAGTAGCCTATGAACATTGCTCTCATGCGTTGCCGACACGCTAACAAACCTCTTCACGAATTTCTTGAAAAATTCCATGCTGTAGTTCCTTAGAAAAGCCTCGGCTGGGAGCTCATTCCACAGCTTGAGAGTTCTCGGAAGTTATTATTACTTAATTTCGAATATTGATGTTTTTGCGAGTGAGTAAGTTTACTCTTGTGTTTGACAATTCAATAGGCTATACAATTGACTCATATAATGGGGTACAGTAGCCGATCCACTTATTTGTTACATTTAAGGTAGTAGCTCGGTTCTCTCTGCCTACCCCGCAAGGGACTTGGCGTGAAGATATACATACATACATACATAAGGTAATAATAAAATCTGATCAAGTACGAAACGATCTCTGTCGGTCGTGAGGTCGAGTGCTGTACTACAATTTAAAATTTACTTTGTTTACACTCCTTCAATCTAAATTTCATTAAAATCATCCATTCAAAATTTTACATGAGTTAAGTTTACTCCCAATGTTTTCCTTCACCGTCAAGCAAGTGATAATGTAAAGTTCTTTCTTCTTAGCATTATCCCGTTTCTTAATCCATTAGGAGGATTTGATCACACCATAATTCGGGTGACTTTAATACTTGCCTTTATCGATCTCCGATTTGCCTCTCTTCTTTCTTTAGTGGAGTCCTGTAATCTCTCTATTTCGTCTCTTCAAGCCACTCACTTTTTCCCCAATTGTACGCTCTCTCTTTTGGATTTGATTCTTGTCTCCAATCCAGATATTGTTGCTAAGCATGGTCAACGCTCTGTTGACGCTTTTTATTTTCATAACCTTATATTTCTATCGTTGTAACTGCGCCCTCCCAAATACAGACCTAATGCAGCGGAATTTAAAGCTATTAACCTTGAAAGCTAAAAACCTTTACGGTAAGATGCTGCAAATTGTGATTGGGAAGCTGATGTTGGATCCCGTTCTGTGGACGAACAAATTGGCAAAATCTATGGCCTAGTTCTAGTAATTAGCTTCCTATCTTACAACTTAATTCTCTTACCTTACATATGCTTTAATCCTCTTCAATACAAGTCTTTCTTTTCGTGTTGGTCATAACTGCATATTGTTGGTATTGTATTTATATTATCTACTCGTATTAGCAAAATTCGTGTAATTTCACGCATTCTTTTGCTTCATGTCAATATGCATGCACCACCTACCTTTGTTTGTGTCTGTTTTCCTTTATATTAAAGCCTGGAAGAAATTGCATTAGCGATAAGACCGTCTTTTGTACTTTCTTGTATAGAATATGTTTATTTTGTTGGTGCAATAAAGAGTTTGTATTGTATAGGATTGGCGAAGTCCGCTACCTAAGCCTAATAATAATAATGTATTTATTTCAGGTATAACTCATATAAAATTACAATCAAACAAATCAAACAGAATGTCAAAAATAAATATACCAAGGATGGAATATACTAAGGATTTGGCGAAGATACTGATTTTTACTTGAAGCGACTACCGTCAGACCTCCACAATCCAGGAGGAAAACCAGATCATTCTTAGGCAAGGTCACGTTTCCTCGCGATGTTTTCCTTCACCACCGAGCTGGTGATAATTGCAAATATATACATAAATCCAAAAACACGAATTTAGTGGTACATGCCTGTCACAATAATTTACAAATATGTACATAATTCCTAAAATACGCACCTAGTGGTACCAAGATACGAACCAGGAACCAGTTGGTTAATAATCGTTATCCTCTAGGTTATGACTGCTCAACTAAACAACAACAAGCGCCGCCGCACTCACTTTAGTCTTTCATAAATACATAATACTACAAGTAATAACATATCAGAATAAGTGACACACTGTGAAATTCTCAGGCAGGCATTTGGCAATCTTCCAAACACCTCTGCGGACTGCTGTAAACTAATTGAAGCTGGAAGTGTCGTAGCTGACCTAGACCGATACACGACTGGTAAAAAGGGAAACATAAACTATTTATAGTTTTGTAAATGGAATAGAGTTTTGGAGCCAAGGTGGATAAACATTTGTTTTAGAAATGTGTGAGAAATTACATAACATAACCTTAGGTAGCGGATTCCACTCTAAGAAGAAGAAGACGACTTTAATATGGTTGTTCTAGTAGTTCTGTAAACGTCCTCACAACACTCTGCGTAAAATAAAAGTATGAACTCTTGGGCGCTAATGTAGAAGCCGACATTACCGACGGCCGCGTGGGTATATGTCAAACTATTATTGGTTCAGTGCGCCTAAGGGTTGCCTTTAGATGGGAAGGCTTCACCGGCAGCGTCGTCGGAGGGATTACGCGAAACCAAAGTCATTGACGTGATTTTTTCCCCCTCCGGGATTAAGTATTGACATGACCCGGGTACCTCTCAGATTCACGTGTCTAATGAAGTGTTATAAATTTGAGTGACTATTATGGTGAAAAATAGATTTAAGTTCGTTTGGTTTACTTAAGTATGACAGAGTAAAAACAATATAATCGTAGGTATCGTAAAAAACACGCTATCTGCGCACGCTATGTTTTAATTTCCAACTTAATCATTATTTGTCATGGTCCACCTCCAGCCACCTCCCATTTTCTGCGAAAAATCAATCTGTTTGCTATTCAGAGTCGTTCAAAAGAGAACTGATGGATGAAAAGCGTATTTAGTAACACTGTCTAAGTAAAAACAATATATAGGTAACGTAAAATACTTGTGCGGAGACACACCCGATACTTTATTTTCCAACTCAATCATTATTTGTGATGTAACGCTTCTCTGCCGGTACATTTTGCTATGAAAAAGTCAACCTGTTACTCAGAGTTCTTCTAAGGATTATTTAAGATGGACGAAGGGAGAGTGTAGACTGTCAATACGAGTAATTCTGTTCCGTTGGCACCCTTTGCATTAGAAACCCTACAACTTGACAGCCTATGAAACTTCAAAATTTTATGAAACTTCAATGCAGTTCAGTTGAGCCTACTATCTATGTACGCATATTTCACATCCTGCATAGGAACATATGTATCGTTCTTCGCTTACGTCAAAAATATATCGGCTCATAATGTTTTCATCGAATGCCTTTATGCATAGAACTAACGGTTTACAGTGTGCAATATTACAATGTTTCAGTTGTGACTTCCGTTATTACTTATGTGAAAGAGGAACCATGACCTAGTTGCTAATGCTGATTGTCTGGAACGTTTCGGAATTTTTTTACAATCTCTATCATCACGCTTTCTAGAGGACGTAGATGTGCAATAGTTGTTATAAGCTATGCAATGAGTATGATGACTTGACTTGTGATTAGTTTATGAATACTTCGCGAATTAGCTAAAATACTGCTTCAAATCAGATCTCTTAATTATCTTGTACGAATTATATGCACTTTAAACTACTATACTACTATAACTTCACGCCAAATCCCTTGCCGGGTAGGCAGAGAGAACCGAGCGCCACGTGACTCGATCCTTACATATCTCACTCGCTTCTTTAACATTTATTGCTCTTCTCATGCACGCTCGCCGGTTTCTAGAGCTCCTGACATCACCTTCTGATAGAACACGACCAATTTGGTCATGGTACGTAAGTCTTGGCCTTCCCCGGCTCCTACATCCTTCCACTTTTGCATTGTATATCTGCTTCGTCATTCTTTCATCTTGCATTCTTTCTACATGCCCGAACCATCGGAGCATGCCTCTTCTTATTTTGCACTTTAAATAATGTTAGAAAGAATTTGAATACAAAGTATTATATCAATGTTATATTTTAAATACTTGTACATTCAAGCGCGCATGAAAGATCTTTTAATGTTAAAGAGGTGAGTGTGGTGTGTTTAGACCGGGTCATGTGCAAGCAAGGGACTTGGCGTAGTGGAAGGGAAACATTACCGGATGACGGACAGAGCGTCAGCTCGCACATCACCTTAAGTACTGGTGTGTTTAAAAACCACTAATAAAATTAGACATGGTCTGTCACAATGATTATTATTTAACAAAATAGTTTTATAAAGAATTAATGATGTTGTGATTGAGACGTCTGTAAAAAAGCGATAATAATATGAATGGAAGTACTAAGTCTTGCATGGATTTTAGGAAAGATACTAGGGCTCCGGACAACACCTTTTGATAACACACGACGGCACACATGCTGTACAATCCCCATATAGTGAACTGTACAGCACGTAGTAGCGTACCATCTATTTCGTATACCGGAAATGTTCCAGAGATCCTTTCTACGTAGTCAAATGCATTTTCAAGATCAACAAAACCGCAGAAAGCCCTCTAGTCTAGCGCCAACTGCTTGATATCTCAGAGTGAGAAAACTTGATCCGTACATCTTATTCCATTACCCAATCCCTCCTCTCCCACATTAAAGCATTCAATCTTATCCATATAATTTTACCTCTAAGCTGAACAAATTGATAGCCCTGTAGCAGTCGCAGTTCCTTGTACAAGGGTACGATGTCCGTGCCTCTCAAATCCGTTGGGACCATTAATTTCATTCATTCTATAATACCTATAGATGTTGTCGTAGTTGGAAACTGATATTTAATTTCACTATTTTAATAAGGACTGATTATATCTTTTCCCTCTCTCTCTATTTACAAAAATCTACAAAATCTCTGAAGGGATTACAAAAACCTTAAGTAGGACATATTTATGTACAAAAAAATATTTTTTTTCGTTCACTGGTTACTGACCAATCCACGCTAAAACGCACGCATCTCTATCACTCACGAATCTCCTTAAAAATCACATTTCTTCCGCATCTAAAAAAAGAAATAAGTACAGCTAATTGAGAACCTCCTTCTTTTTGAAGTCGGTTAATAAATGTTATCCTCTCTATTGCAAATGGAATTTTATAATATAATAAATGTATATTCAAATGTTAAACAGATCGGCAATAGAAGTATTGTACTTGAATATATCTTTTTCTTTCAAGAATATTGAAATGGAATGTGTTTCTACATATAAATTGCTCGGTGTTGTTATCGACTCCAATTTAACGTGGAAACCTCATATAGAAACGATGGTTACTAAAATGTCTCGGTTTACGTACGCCTTGAGGGAATTGAAGAAATCGACGGACACCAAGACCGCTGTCACGGCATACTATGCCTACGCTCATGCTTGGCTTAGCTATGGCGTGATGCTGTGGGGCAATAGTTCACGCGCACAGGACTTACTCATCCTTCAAAAAAAATGTATAGTTACGCATAATAACAAACATCGAACAAACAGACAGCTGCAAGCCACATTTCAAAAAATTAAAAATTTTAACTTTACCCTGTATTTATATTTTAGACGTTTGTAAATTTATTAGAAAATATCCAAACTTTTATACGTCACTAGGAGACATGCCCCGTCGTTACGAATCGCGTTACAAAAATAACTTAAAAAATTTGAATTCTAAATTAGTACTACATAGCTCAGGTCCCTATTCAATGTCAGTAAAGGTTTACAATAAGCTGCTTGATAACATCAAATCCGAAAAATCATTCGGTAAATTTGTTAATTTGATAAAAGAATTACTCCATAAAAAGTCTGCCTCTCTCTCTTCCACCTTGCTGTGCCTGAAAAGGTTCATGTATATCTTTGCGCTGTGTATTATATAGTTACAGTGTCACAATGTATACATGTATTGCAATGAATAAATAAATAAATAAATAAAAATACTTAACTTCACAGCAGCAGATCTTTGACAGTATAACAGAGAGAGAGAGAGAGTCTGTATAATAATTTTGGGCGCTAGCAGCGTGGATCTAGTGAATCGATTCTTCTCGATCTTGCTAGTGCTTACACATAGTATTGAGAGACATATTCAGCTTAGTTCGGGGTATTTTACTTTCACTCATTAATTAGAAATACCTATAATTTAAATTGTAGTTTAAGTTGTTTCCTTTGGTTGACCCATAAGTTAAAAAGAATTAAGTAAGTTAAGATTAACTCTGTGTCGAGCTTTTTCCAACAGACTACCTATGTTCGGCAAAACGCCAGTGATGCCTCTGGTGTTATGGTAAGCTGGCCGCATGCTCCTTTGCTACCTTAGTGGCACATTCAAAACATGTTAGACTGCTTGAAACTGTGCCTTCGCTAATCGGCAGCCATAATAAATTATAATTTATGGACTAGTACAACAGAATAATCTGTTAGTAATAGATCAAAAAAGGGTTTCAAGTGAAGTCAGGGCACGGCGTGCAGGAAAATATACTTATTAATACTAGTGAGCAACCTATCGAGTAGGTGGATCTAAGGAATTAGATTGAAGAGAGATAGCGCTACCGGAGGATATGGCGTATGCTCCCCAAAACGTATTCTTTAATCCACCCATATTATAGCTGTAACATTCGTTATAACAATAAAAGCGCTCGTTTACGGAATATTGCGTAAACAATGCAGATCTTAAATATTTTTACACCAGTAGTAATGGCCGCCTTTTGTAATAATGGTTTATAGTGTTAGCAATTCGTTTTAACAACCTTCAACCTACGTATACAATGGTGATTTGAAGCTGAAGTTTCGCGTGTAACAATAGTTTTGTAACAGTAATTAGTTTTTGCATCGGTTTATGAGTAATAATCTTAAACATCAAAACACCTTTCGGATGGGGTGCTGGCCTTATATCTCGAATTAATTTTTAAACTGTGTTGCCGAAATTTCTGACCTTGAATAGAAAGCTCATTTAAATCTTCATAAAGATTGAATCATATTTTGTATCTTTATTTTTCTGTCTGTCAGTTAACTAGGCATCCCGGTAAAACGGCTAGTCAACTAATCTTTTTTAATGTTATTAAAACAATAATTAGTTAGTACCTAAATACCCTGTCCGGAGTTGAAATATTTTCGTGCTAACATCTGATGTAAACCGATTGAAAACATAGAACGAAAAAATTACTAAAACCGTTAGGTCGAGTTACAAAATTTTCAAGTATACATGTACAAAATATGAGAACTCCTTAATCTCAATAAAATGCATCGCTTAATACTATCATCTATACATATAATCTGTCCAACAAATTAACGGTACGACTAAACAGTAACTTGTTGCGCTAGATTTCAGGAAGCCGTAATACGTAGGTCGCACTGGAAGATTTATGTAACCCATAAATATAACAAGTTAAGAGCAAAATAATGTCTTTTTTGTTGTTCAAAATAATCTTTAGTCAAAGACAATCGTTTATTTGGTGGAATATATAGATACATAGTTTACATAACTATGGTTCAGATATTTATGTATTTCAAGTGCATGTTTCAGTCTACAAGCGGGTATGCCCAATTTACTTTCTGAACATTTTTCATCCGATCGCACTGTTAACCTCGTCTAACCTCTCATTAATAATTGTATGAATTGGGGGAAAATAAATAAATCACAGTGTAATACGTCCGGATTATGTGTTAGATGGGTCACGATTTCTACGTTTCGGATGCTAAAAATAACTTTGTTTTGTTCGCCAAATGCGACGAAGGATTGTCTGGATACAAGGGAGGAGACTTCTCGGGTATCTTTCTCTTGCGTTTTTAAGTATGCTGTGTACCGGTCAGCATTAACACATATTTGAAAATTATGCTCCTGGGCGAATGACAATCTCTAGATAGGAATTCAGTTTACAAGTGCCTAACTAAGGGGATACATCGGATGAACAACAAAAATAAAACTACCATCTTCATCTGCAATTACAATGTTTTGTTTAATATTTTAAAGGTAGTTCTATTATATATTATATCTACAGTTATTTGTTTAGCTTCTTCATTTCATAACATCACACATTTTAATAAACTAAGCACTAAAAAAATTTCAATATATATGAACACTTTTCCATTGAAGTTAATAAACTTTAACTCTGTTCCATGTCTTAGCACGTAATGTCGCGTTCTGATAAAACACTATCAATTTGGTCATGGTAGGTAAGTCTTGTGTTCCTCGGCTCCTACATCCTTCTTCTTTAGAGTTTTATGTATGTTTCGTAATTTTTTCTTCCTGCATTCTGCCTAAATGTCCGAACTAACAACAAAAACAAAACAACTAACAACAACTACTCTTCTTATTTTTACAACGACACTCCTTTTTCAGACCAACTCTGTTCCTAACACCATCATTGCGAACGCGGTTTACAATTCTTCTTCTTAAAGAATGATCCACCATTCTCATCATCACGAAAAGAAGCAGAATATAAGTGTTCTATTATAGCAAAATCTCCCAGTCTTCCAAACTTGGTCGATTTTAGTATTATTAGAAAATGTTTTTACGGAAGGTTCAGGACAGTCAATATCAAACTTAAACATTCTGTACCCTTCTTGTGGTTTGTAGTATATTTTGCAAATCAATAGTAGTTATAGTATCGCGCTACTTTTCACTCTATCAAATATAATAACTTCACACATACTCCTCAGAACGTCATCTTAAATATAAAAATCTCTCTTATATATAAAAATCACGGTGATTGACGTCGCCCCCTCCGTAACGGCTCGACCGATTTTTATGAATTTTTTTATGTATATTTGATAGGTATGAGAATAGGTACGTCATAAAAAAAATTCATAATATATAGTTAGAATAAAATTAATAAGAAATAATTTATATGGCAGAACAACATTTGCCGGCTCAGCTAGTTTTCTATAAAATTCATCTATATCTATATCCATATTTCAACGTTACTATGCAAAACTGTTCAGTAAGCACATTCTGTTTATAGCTTTTTACTTTTGAATGCAAGTCATGTTTATATATACGTCACTGTTAATAAAGTATTGAAATAGACTCACCAAACTACTTTTTTCCTTTAGTATTTTTTTAAAAGATTAAAATCCGTCCGTCCGTAATCCGTATCTGTAAAAAAAGACACGTCTTACAGTCTTTACATCAGATCATATTGTAGCTTGTTAATTTTTCATAGCTTTAGGTAATCTCTCTTTTTTAAACTACCAGCATTTCGAAAATGACCATTGGCGAAGAAGAAATGCCAAAAGAAACTTGCCAATATAGGTATATTTCAAATCATCAATTTATATTACAATTAATATACGTGAGTGTACATATAGTGATATCAAATGGTACAATTAAAGATATATTAACACATGTGCTGTATCATTTCCAAACATCTCTTTCAGTCAGATATTCATCGATTCTGTAATAATGTTTGTGATGTACCTTTTGAACATATTGTCAGTAGATAGTCGTGCAGGAGTAGCACGACACAAAAACGGCCCCCAGTCACCGGCAGCCCCGCTGATCCTAGCTCCGGTAGCAGTGGGGCGGGGTGCTAAGAATCCCGAGCTCCGACGGCGCGGCTAACAACACAACTGACTGGCCCTGGCAACATACAATACGCGTACAATGAGAACCGACGAGAAGATAGTGGAGCTGGAAGAGGAACTAAGCAAGTTGCATTGGGATATAATAGGACTGTCCGAAGACCGAAGACAGGAGAAGGACACGGTGATCCTTAAATCCGCCAACTTGCTTTACTACCGGCAGAACGACCATCTGTCCCAAGGCGGTGTTGGGTTTATCGTCCGTAAGCCCTTCGTCAGCATTGTACTAAAGATCGGGGCTGTGTCGGCGAGGGTTGCGTACCTTATATGATGCGTACCCGCGAATGAGGTGGAGGCTATGTATGAAGACATCTCCAATGCCATACATACCTCTAAAACTCACTACTCAGTGCTGATGAGGGACTCCAATGCAAAGCTGGGCACGAAACAGAACGATGTGTTGAGAGTGGAGCAATTTGGAATCGGGCAGCGAAGCCAAAGGGGCCAACTGCTGGTCGACTTCATGGAGGAGGAACTCTTTATGATGAACTCCTTCTTCAAGAAGCGGTCGCAACGCAATGGAGTAGCCCGGATGGTTCGACGAAAATGAGATAGACTTCATCTTGACGAGCAATCGTTTGTTCAATGATGTCTCTGTGATCAACAGGGTGAAAACCGGAAGCGATCACCGGCTGATAAGAGGCATCTTGAATCTTAACATAAAGTTGGAAAGGTCTCGCCTGGTGACGTCTACGCTCCGTCCATCGCGTGCCCTGATCCAAAACCTCGAAAGCTTTCAACTGGAACTTCAAAATCGTTTTCTGTGCCTAGGTGATTGTATAACACCGGATGATATCAACAGTAAGCTCGTGGAAACTGTCCATACAGTGGGAGCTAAATTTCGCCAGCTTCGTCAAAAAAGAACCCAAAAGCTCTCGACTAACACGCAGAATCTCATGCAGATCAGACGTGAAATGTGGTTGCAGTCTTCAGTTCACACGCTAGAGTACAGACTGCTGAACAGGCAGATCTCTAAAGGCGTGCGGCGAGACATACGCCTTACTACATTAATACAATTCGTATTAAAGAGGCGATAAAGCGGAACCAAGGCTCCAAAGTCTTGGCCAAAGATTTGTTTGTTGGGCGAAGTCAACTAACGAAGCTGAAGACCAACACTGGCACCATTATTTCTACGAAGACTTAGACGAAACAGCGAGGAGCGAAGAGGGCGGTACGAAAAAACCTTGGATTCCGTTGAGACATGGGCGGTGCTACGGCCTCTCCAGCGATGCCTAATTGACTATCGGTACATGGAAGCATTGAAGTGCTTGTACAGTAAGGCAACGATGTGTATCCGAATACAAGACCAGAGTACGAAACCGATCCAAGTACAAAAAGATGTAAGACAAGGCGATATTATATCTCCGCTGCATTGACAGATGTTTTCAAGCTCTTGGACTGAAAAGGAAGCGGTATAAACATTAATGGCGAATACATCACTCACCTTCGATTTGCCAACGATATAGTTCTTATGGCTAAATCGCTGGAGGAACTTGGCTCTATGCTCAATGACCTCAATAGTGTTTCCAACCAGGTAGGTCTCAAAATGAACATGGATAAGACTAAGATCATGTCGAATATCCATGTTTCACCTATACCAGTCACGGTTGGAAGCAAGTCTAGGACAAGTTATTTAGTTAGGTAAGTCCAACTTCGACACATATTCCTGTCCAAAATACCTCAACGCCTGAAGAATAGGGTCTTCGAACAGTGTGTTTTGCCAGTAATGGCATACGGAACTGAGACATGGCCCTTCACTGCGGGCCATATGGGGAAGCTCAAGGTGCTATGGAAAAAGCTATGCTCGGGGTTTCTCTGCATGATAGAATCAGAAATGAGGATATCCGCAGTAGAACTAAGATAATCGACATAGCCCACAGGATAAGCAAGCTGAAGTGGCAGTGGGGCGGCCATATAGTTCGTAGAACCGACAACCGCTGGGGAAGAAAGATTCTCGAATGGCGTCCCCGTACTGGTACAAGTAGTGTGAGACGGCCCCCCACTAGATGGAGTGACGACCTCAAGAGGTTTGAAGTTTGTTGTTGAATCGATGGATGCAGGCGGCACAGGATCGAGACGAATGGCGCTCTATGTACAGCAGTGGACGAATACAGGCTCAGGTGATGATGATGATGATATCAACAGTCTGTATTCTGTTATTTAATCGCGTTAAGTTGCAGTTAATGGTCCTTGAATTATTGCGAGCATCGATATGTTACATCCCAACATGAAATATAACGCACCATTGACATTGTTTCCTGCTTCCACTCTCTACTTTCAGCCTCCTATGTATGCCATAGCTCGTAAGCAAAGGACTATATAATTTTATATTATATCTTTTAACTATAACTTCACGCCAAATCCTTGCGGGGTAGGCAGAGAGAACCAAGGGCCACGTGACTCGATCTTTACATATCTCACTCGCTTCTTTAACATTCATTGCTCTTCTCATGCATGCTCGCCGGTTTCTAGGGCTCCTGACATCACCTTCTGATAGAACACGACCAATTTGGTCATAGTAGGTAAGTCTTGGCCTTCCCCGGCTCTTACATCCTTCCACTTTTGCATTGTATATCTGCTTCGTCATTCTTTCATCTTGCATTCATTCTACATGTCCGAACCAATGGAGCATGCCTCTTCTTATTTTAACACCGACGCTCTCTTTCAGACCAACTCTGTTTCTAACATCATCATTGCGAATACGGTCTACAAGCCTTACGCCACAAATTTTGCGCAGCGCTCGCATTTCGACCGCGTTTATTCTACTTTCATGCTCTTTCTGCCATTATATCTTTTACTTTTAATAATTATGACTGAACTATTGTTTATAAGGATAGAAATCTCGTATTGATTTTAAATACCCTTTAAAAAAATTGAATTGTTATATAATTGACGAGCTAGGTATTCCTCTGGCAATGCAAGCTTGCGCATTCTTAACTGGTTTTAATGAATAGTTTAAACACGCGTAAATACAAACATACATACTCAGACTGCTAAAATCTTTGACTTTGCTGGGAGGAACAATCGGACTATTAAAATAATAAAATATAAATAGTACAGATGTGTATATCGGAAACAAACAAACTACAATGTTAATTATACTTTCAACAGGTACGGTAGTGTTATTAATAAACCATTAACTACTCTGCTTTTCCCAACGGGGCTTTTTCAAGCACGGTCGTCAAATTTTTGGTTGTGATAGTAAAAGACCAAACGGATCTAATGAACTCAGCAGTCTGATCCTGAAAAAAGTTTGTTGTTCAACAGCCCCATGTTATGTTTTAACTTGTGAAATTATAGTTTGTTTTTAATTGATACAAATTTACTTTATGCATCTCATTGATATCTCACGCACTAAACACGTATATGCTGTATTACTAGTGAACAACGAACGCCCGATTCGAGCCTGTTAGCAAGTAGCTCCCTCCACCACAGACTTCTCAGTTGTACTACAATGACTTTAACTCAAGAAAACTGTCGCGCCTACGATTTGTTATATTTTTTTCGGCGACATAACTTGAACGATTGGAATATGTCAAGTGAAATATATTTTGCACATGAAGACCAGAAACGACTGCGGCATGTAGACTGGTGTCGTAAAATTAAAACAAAGATAAAAGGAAATCATTGGCTGTCATTGAAATAACAACTTCAAACAACTTTTTTGCTAACGAAAGCATTAGTGAGGAAATTGAGTCCTCATTTTACGGCATATCAGTATGTATCTGACATAACAGTGTCGCTTGAAGAACAAAGGATAGTGAATATAGATTGGTACGCCAACACTTGCTTGCTTAGGTTCATATAAAAAAGTTGTCGAAGCAATGTAGTTCTTCACCGTGATAACGCATTGCGGAAGCGTATTTGAAGGCTTTAAATTTAGAACTGATGACGTATTTTTATCTCCTCCCACACTTAACGACGGCACACGTTTAATGAGCGCAGAATCGGCGGTGAATATTTTTCACGACGCTATTGAAGAGGTCCTTAAAGAACACCGATCCAGCTGCTGTTGTTTACAATGGTTCCAGCGAATGTAAAAATGTATAAATCGTGAATGCACGCATTTTGCAAAACGACAATTCTGTCACTAGGCCTAGTGACCAACAGGTCCCCTGTTTGAATTCTACATATACCATTGAATTTGTGGTATCGGATTTATGTAGATGTTTGTAATTACCACTAGCTCTGCGGTGAAGGAGTAGCATTGTTAGGAAACCTGTACATCCAAGAAATAATATTGAAAAGGCGTGTGATCTTACCTAAGAATGATCTGGTTTCTCCTCTGGGTTGCGGAGGTCTGACGGCAGTCGCTTAATGTAAAAATCAGTTACTTCGCCAAATCCTTAGGTTTAGATAGCGAACCCCGCAAATCCTAATGGATTGGGAAACGGGATAACGCTAAGAAAAAGCTATCACAAATCTAAAATCTGGAAATGGAAATGGTAATGTTTATAACCTTGATTTCAAATATTCGTCGATTCGTAGTGCTTAATCACTTACATGAATTTCAAGACATCAGCTTTACTGCCTCAAGGGTTACGCGGTTAGTAGGTACAAAGAGCTCCAATTGTGTATTGGTTTTATAAATAAATCGTTAAATTGATCAATATTTATCGTGTTTAGTAATGTATACATAATACTTGGCAATGGTTTCAAGTAAACGACATAACTAATCGTTAACATCGGTATCGGCCGACGTTAAGTAAGCACCTATTTCATAAGGTAACCTTCGGGTAAACTGACGTAACAGATCCGGACTGGTGAGAAACACATTGAACGTGGTTACAAAAGCGTATCGAGCCAAAACATTACAAATAATTTTCAAGTATCTCTTCAAAAATAGCATTAGTTACGGGTTTGCCGCAAACAAATGACCTACATTGTTACATTTGTATTATATGGGTCAATGAAAATATCGAGGTATGCATTAAATGCTGGAGATACTAAAATAGTAAATTCTCACACAATGTAATTTTAATACTTAAGCTTAATAAAATAGTATACAACGGGTATAAATTGTATTAAAAATTGCGGTCCTTTTAAAAGGAGAAGTCAAATTCAGTAGTTACCAATTGAAAACAAACATATTTTAGCGTGGCAATTTGGGCAATTATCGAAAAAAAATTAACTGTTACGTAGAAAAAAATCTTTTGACTATAACTATAAAACCCATGCTTCTCAAAGTGGTTTATATCGACTCCACGGGGTCGATTGCAACAAGTATGAGTTCCATCAGACACAAACATTAGTTAGGCAGGGGATCTACGAAGAACAGAAAAAATACAAGCAAGCAACGGGACAAAAATGATCGGAACTCTTTATATTAAACAGTAGACCTTTTTCAGGATGACACATCCTAAGTTCATTAGATTCGTTAGTACCTTGTTCATTTTACTCTCTCTCTGCCTCTCTGTCATAATCATCTGTGATTTTGATTAGGATTAGTACCGCCTAGTGTACAACGAGCTGTGTCCTCTGGCTTTTGTTTCGGCTGCTTTGAAGATTACCCAAAGTTTCGTTCATGCTGTTTCCTCCATTCACTCTTCTATCTACATAAACGATGTACCTACTATCCCTGATTAAAGCACATTTATGATGTGCAATATCTTTCAT
Source organism: Pyralis farinalis (assembly GCA_947507595.1). Taxonomy (NCBI): domain Eukaryota; kingdom Metazoa; phylum Arthropoda; class Insecta; order Lepidoptera; family Pyralidae; genus Pyralis; species Pyralis farinalis. The sequence continues at coordinate 8,965,906 of OX382265.1, read as the reverse complement.
TTGCTGCACTAAGTCATCTTTATTGTTATTTGAGGGAGGAAACTTCACTGAAAAAAATTTCAAATAACAACATCTTAGTTATAGTTTTCTTCGCATTGAATTTGTAAGCCTTCCTTCGTACTATAATTTTTAACGTTGTAGTGTTTGGAGTTCATGTGGTGATTCTGATAGTCAACATATAACAGACAATTTTTCACTCTATTGTACCAGGTGGGTTGAAAAGTTCGCGGCCCAGCTAAGAAAACCAAATAAAATTTGTACACAAATATTTTTATTTTTCGACGCAATCTCCATCTAGGTCTATGAATTTCTTTCATCTGCTCTGCAAAGCTACTATGCCGGTTTTAAAAAAAGATTCTTCAAAATCTTCAAAATACTGGTTTATTGCGGCCCCTTCATTCAATGAATTTTTCTGTCTACCGAGATGTTTTTTTTAGGTAAGAAACATTAGGAAGTCCAAAGGCGCCAAATCGGAGAATAAGCAGGGTGAGGCAGTAATTTGAATCCATTATCGCGAATTTGAGCCATTGATCAACAGACGTGTAAAATAACACTTTCTGAGTATTCCCGGGCATTTCTCTTTAATTTCTTCGCGTACCTAATCGAAGCAAAAGTGTACAGTAGTATGAAGAGTTTATTGTTTTACCTCTCGCAAGGTAGTCCACTATGATGATAGAAATAGAATCCTTTCCTTTCCACCCGATAAAATTGCCTTGGATTTTTTTGGGGTCGGTTCACCAGATATTTTCCATTGTTTCGATTGTTGTTTAGACTCTGGAGTGTAATGATTAACCCAAGTTTCATCCATAGTCACGAATCTGTCAAAAAAGTCTTTAGCCTCGAACATCTCGCGTGTCGCGTGAAATTGTCAGGCGAGTTTGTTTTTGTACAACTGAAAGCAATTTGGGGACCCACCCAGCGGTAAGTTGATTAGCAATGATGTTTTCGAAATGATGTTTCGAAGTTCGAGTCGAAATAAATGGGCGAAATTATAGATGTTATTCCGTGCAGGCGAATTTGATTGAGATGATAACGCACTTATGGCCGTTGATAGTATACTAAAATATTATTATACCTAATAGGTATTTATTTATATAATCGCCTGTGGGTACATTGACGGTTGTTAGTACCACAACAACACAGTCATTACCTGGGAATTTTATATGTCACCATGTATTTATAGAATTGGAAAACAACATGCTTCTCGTCACTCGTCCAGAAAACGTGAATGGAGTATTCCGTATTGAATCACATATAATATTTTCTGTCGACCTGTAGTGATATATATAACGCTATAAATATGAGTATGTATGTGAATAGATTTTCTGGCACGTTTCAATAAAATAAGAATAAACGAAGAGTTGGGGTATACAATAGATCTTTTATGAACCTGGTTCCACGGATATATTATTTGAGAAGAAAAGTCGAAACCTTTATTCATATACCTATTCTTGCCATAAATACTGAAACAAAAAAAAAATCTATTGCAATAACATTTATTACTTTTACAGTGTGTTAGTTTCATACATAAATATAAAACAATTTAAAATATAAAAAGCTTATTCGAAGTGGTCTCCATTGGCTGTCATACAGTCCTTTAAATGTTGAGGCCAGTTATCAATAGAAGCACGCACTCTTTCCATGGGAAAATTCTTCACTGCCAATCGTACGGATTGTTTTAGGGACTCCAAATTATCATGGCGTTTATAAAACTGACTATAAATCAGATCGGGACTAGACGACGGCCAGTCTGCAGCTCCGATGAAGTCCGAAACGTTCGTTTCCAACCAAGATTGCGTAGACCGAGCTTTATGACCCGGCGCCGAGTCTTGCTGGAAGGACCTTGGTTATTGAACATGGTGTTGTTAAGGTGCTTCACTACCTTCTCAAGAATGGTATCTTGATACACTTGTGCCGATGTTTTGATACCTTTTTCACAAACCACAAACACCTTTTTTTTTGGCTCAGTCACTCCTTCATAGCTAATACCCCACCAAACCATCACTGAAGTCGGACAGTGCCCACGTTTCCTCTATCGACTAATTGGGAAGCTTCCTTAGAGCTATGAGCATAAATACGGTTATTTTGTTTGTTAAACTGTTGCTTAATTGTAAAAATTTTCTTATCCGTAAACAAAATTTTTCTGTGACCTCCCTTTGCGTACCGCTTCAGTAGTTGTTTCGATTTTACCACCCATTCTTTTTTAAATTATCAGTTAAGAAATGACCAGTATGTCTCTTATAGCCTGCAAGTCCTAAGTCATCTTTTAAAATATGCGACATGGTTCTATGTGCTATCTTCATCTCCCGAGATAAAATCTTTTGCTTTCGGACGGGATTTCTTCGAATTCTTTCCCTTACTGCTTTGTCCACCTTTTACGTACGAACACTACGTGGACGGCCAAATCTTTTTCTGTCACAAACAGAGGAGGTCTCATTGTACCTATTAATAGCCCGGTACACAAACATTTTACTAATACCAAGCGTATGGAGAGTTTTAAAAATTGCATTTTGCTTCATACCTACTTTGTGTAATGCAATCACAGCGATTCGGTTCTCTTTATCACCCCACTCCATTTTAATATCGAAAAATATTGTACAATGTCTTGGCGCCAAAATGAGAAAACTCAATGAACAATCATATAGAAAAATCGGCCAAGTGCGATTCGGACTCGCGCACGAAGGGTTCCGTACCATCCTATTATTAATATTATAAATGCGAAAGTTTGTATGTATGGATGTTTGTTGCTCTTTCACACTTAAACGGCTGGACGGATTTGAATGAAATTTCGCACGTAGATAGATTATGATCTGGGTTAACACATAGGCTACGTTATTTGAATCCACGCGGGCGGAGCCGCGGGCAGCAGCTAGTTATCTATAAAAACGGCAAAAAATCGCGTTTGTTGTATGGGAGCTCCCCTTAATTATTTGGTTTATTTTAATTTAATTTTTTATTCTTAAAGTGAATATGTAACTAAATATTCTGCGAATATTTCAAGCGGTTGCCGTCATCAATATCGAGCAAAAAAATCACGTTTGTTGTATGGGAGCCCCATTAAATATTTATTTTATTCTATTTTTTAGTATTCTTTGTTATAGCGGCAACAGAAATACATCATCTGTGCAAAATTTCAACTGTCTAACTATTACGGTTCATGAGATACAGTTGATGACAGACGGACGGACGGACAGCGGAGTCTAAGTAAGACAGACGGACGGACGCGGGGTCTCAATAATAGGGTTCCGTTTACGTATGGAACCCAAAAAATGACAGATTCGAAATTCAAATGTAATATTTTGTTGATTTTTAATTGTAACAATATTTATGGCGAGACTAAGTATATCGAAAATTGTAATTTTGACAATATGTAGGTACTGTATACTATTTTTGCACTTGTATGAACACAAAATTAATCAAATTTTCTTACGAACATATAAGCTGGCGTAAACTGACTTTACGTAATTCCGTTCTAGTGTAGCCCCTAGTAAAACTTTTCTTCCTTCTTAGCATTATCCTGCTTTTTCACTAAAATAAAGCTTTGTGATTCCTTGATAAAACATTCCCCACCATACCATTACAGACATTAGGGCATGTCCAATATATCGACGATAAGCGCCGAGTTTCAGGTCTTGTTTTTTGTACGCGATAGAGTTCTAGCGGGAATTATCATTTGTCGCAATAAGATTTTGTTTCCAAATGGGGTTTCGGCGAATTCTGGTTTTAACAGCATTAACAGCCTTTGTAGTTCTAACAGTACGCGGTCGCCCCGATCTTTTATGGTTTTCAACAGAGGAACAAGCTTTTGAAGTGTCTTGAATATGACACACTGCAAGGCAATCACTCCAATCATATTTTCTTTAACATCCCTTTTCATATTGTAATTTGATAATAAACCCGAAAAAATATGCAAATTGGCGGGAAATCGAAAGAAGTTTTTAACTTACTTAATAAACGAGTTCCAAATTCAAAATAATTAAAGAGTTGAAAAAAAGAAAGAACAGTATTTATGACCAGGCAGATGAGGTAGTGCGTATCAAAGCAGTCCGTCTGGGGAAGTATCTCCACCTCACAGAAAACCGCAGCCAAATAACAACTTCCTGGAGGGTTGTTGTGTTCCTGCGAGTGAGGTTACCAGTAAGCTCCCAAGGAACTGCTGTGCAAGCAGCAGAGGAGGCATCGCGCGAGTGATAATTAATATATCGAAAGCGTTAAAGGCTGCGGTACTCGCTTTACATCAGGTGGGCCATATGCTTGTATGACTCCCGACGTAGTATAAAAAAAAAAGAAAGACTAGTTCTAAGTTCAGTAAAGTAATAATCGTCAATCATATCAACACAATCTTGCACATTACAATCATATTATAATTAGTCATATCTTCTCGGCACATCGCTTGTATAGTAGGCACAGGCAGAGAGAACCAAGCGCTTTAAGATGCGGCCAGTACACACTTCGCACGTTTCTGTAAAATTCATAGCTCTTTTCATACACGCTGGCATAATTCACGTCTCCTGACGCCGCCATCTGAAAAACGGCGGATACTTAAACAAGCGCATTAAACTTAGTGCAATATAGCGTTTTAATAGCCCATATTATATATTTTTAACAGTATTAGTTTATGTCTTGTGTGGGGAAAATCTGGACCGATTGATTTGAAATTTGGTACACAACTTTAGTTCTGATGACAATACAATTATGAATATTCCTCTTTATAACCCTCTCAATACGGATATCAAATGAAACGTTCGACTAGTAGAATACAATACTACATTATAAAAAAAAAAACAAATTCAAGATGGCCGGTCACAACAATTGGCGGGTGTTTAGACCATAAGTGTAGTGTAAATTTATGTCTTGGACATTGTCTATGTGTGTGTTAAAAATAGAATCGTCTACGTATATACTTTCACATTGATGAGTAAGTTTCAGTAGGTCCTTTAAACAAGAGGTTATTAAGATAGGTTGATAAAAGTAGTAAGATACACAAACGGAAACAGTATAAGGAAAATACAAAAATCGAACAAACAAATCGATCAAGTCATAGAGTAGAATCACTGCTGTTTTAATATTGCGGCTGTTAGACTGTAAAGTAATGCTCTCTATCTGTCTTTCTTACACAAGAAGGCGCGTAATAGACAGTAGTCTATAAAACTTTTGTTTGCCCTTCAGTAGGATTTTTAGGCTACAAATTTATAATACCTATGACATTAAATATAAAAGTAATTAAAACAGGTTGTATTAGCCTAAGATCCCGCTGCAAAATTGTGTAGGTATCTGTTTTTGTAATAAAATTCAGGGTTAGCCATTGGTGTCGTAAGCGAGGACGGAAGACCTATATTTCTATCGACATATGAAGAAATGGTCTTCCTCTTGTAGTTGAACCTGTAAACAAAGTGTAGGTGATCTATTATAAAGTCATTTTTAGTCACTACTGTTCTCTTAGAAGTCTGGTTAATTTTTAATGGTCAGAGTTGTAGTGAATCTATACCACTCTGCTATACAAACTCTTTTCTCTAGCAAATTTTTTTCAAAATCTTACAAATCTAGTCTCCTACTTTATTTGTACTTACAAGTAATTACAAATAATGTAGGTATCTAGTATTTCATTAATTCACGGTGATGTTTCTTCATTTGTATTATGATTGTATAGTTCTTATTTGGAGTTAGGTCTGTTTTGTAAAGTCCATCTTTCATATAATGCTGGAGAACCTAGAAAAATGGAAAAACACAATGTGTTTTAAAAACCATTGTTTATTTGCCTTATTAGTACAGTATTTTTATACAACTAAGGTGGCAACTAAGCATACGGTTAGTTTGATACCCCGATAGTAAGCAGTTACCGTAACCTGTGGACAGTTGTAACACCAACGGTGTCACTCGTTCGTTGCCGACTCTATAGAGTAAAATTTATATTTATAAATATACTAATAATATATATATGTATATATATATTGATTGAATAGATTTATTCAACAGAAATTGTCTCGACAGTCGTGTCGGTCAATGGTCTAATAGCGAAAAGTCTTGACCGACATCTCCAGAGACTTTCGCTAAGTCCCTGGATTAAGAGCTTCAAGAGTATTGTGCGGAGGTTCCTTAGTATGTCGCCCTGACCACCGGCGACATCAGACTAACCGTATGCTTGGTTACCTAAAACTGCAGTTAATGCAGTTTTTTTATACAACTAAGGTGGTAACCAAGCATACGGTTAGTCTGATACCCCGATAGTAAGCAGTTACCGTAACTTGTGGACAGTTGCAACACCAACGATTCATTCTTTGTCACACGCAGGAACACAACAACCCTCTAGCGAACAGGCTTATTTGATGCGCCCTACCTCTCTTAAAACTCTTTATCGTTTCCACCTTTACACATCTTTAGGCTTTATTCAAGTTTTAATTAATGCATTCTGTTTCTAATAAAGCCATTCAGTCAGTTTATGATTAAATGGCGCTTAATTTAGAGTAGTAGGTACAGCAATCAGCGCGGAATGTTTACAAAACTTCAAAACATTCCGAATGTGGCCCGGAAATAGCCCTAGATGTTAAAACGCAAAACATGTTTCAATATGGCTCTTTTCAATTTATTTTTTATGTATTAGCTAATACTACAATAAGATAATGAACCTTGTCTGCACGTGGTGCACCATACCGCGATGCTGCGAATGAGGAGTAGACCTTAGTTTAATTAACTTTCAGAAGACCGCAGCCAAAACGCAATTCCTTAAGAGTTCCCGTGTTAGTTGTAGGACCATTGCTGCGGGAGTGGCAGTGGCATGCGGTGCTGTCGGTATCTGTTACAGTGTTTACGGTCACCGCTTCAAATCAGGCTGCCATATGCTTTTCTTGTCACTCGAGATAACCTTTTTAATACAATGGCGGGAGGCATACAAGTACACGGCTCACATGATCTAAAGCGGCTACCGCAGCCTATGAACGCTTGCAATACATTAAGTATCGCTCGTGCGATGCCACCTGTGCTGCGATGCTTTCAGCTCATGGGCTGCTTTGATGCACCCTACCTCTCTTAAAATCTCCCAAACCACGACAAACAGACATGTTTATGGATACAATTGTTTGTCTTGTGTGGGAATCGAACCCACGAACGTTGGTATCAAAGTAACGTAACAGCACATCACACCATCGCGTCACCAATCTCGTCAATGGTCTAAAGAAAATGTAAAGGTTAGATGATGATTATTTACGCTTTGTGATGAAGCATAGTACTGAGGGTAAGCTGTATGAATCGAAAGCGTATTTATTCACTTTGCCTCGAAACACTATATTCGAATCGCAATTGAAAAGTTATCTGTTAAAATGAATGGAATCTTAGTGGAAACGCTTCGAATATGGCTTTCTGAGGCAATGTGGATAGCCCTATAGATCTACATGACACACATCGGTCTCGTACCACTAAGCCTACACTGTCTGTCCGCATCTGTCCTACCGTCACAGATATCGATGTATCTATTATTTTTGCTCTATGGTAAAACTGTAATATTTGCAACCGACAAAGACGGTGTGTATATAGTGCAAATCGTATAGCAAAACAACAATCGGTCAATAATAAACCAGGCTTCCGATAACGATGTTGATCATTTTAGAGAAGGTTTTTCCAAGGGACTATAGCATGGAGTTCTTCAAGAAATGCGTGAAGAGGCTTTTAGAGGATCAACGCATAAGTGACACCCCTTTGGTTGCAAATGTCCATAGGCAAGGGGACTGTTTAGGGACGGTATACAAAAAAAACACGCTTGACACTCGAAGCGTGATTGAATTCTTATTTACTACGATATACTAGTACGAACGGTACAGAGATCCAAGTGTAAAAGTTTGACGTGTATTTAGCTCTACAATATATATATGTCGCAGAGGTAGCAACACCATATTGAGAAGCCCGGAAGAAATCAATCCCCGTGATGCTAGTTTTAATAATAACGGATCAAAATGTCAAGTCGGCGCTTGGGTGGAATCGACATCGTTGAATTGGCAACACCGGTTGTGTTTATTATGGTTTGCTCGAAATGTCGATTGTTGTCAGTTGTCAAAAACGTCAAGATGAGAGACCGTCATTGGAAGCGGCATTACGAATCGAGCAATGGAGCCAATCGCACGTGTCGCATCCACCGCATTTTGAATCCGTTGTAATCTGCGATCTGAGTATAACTTTTGTTACAATTATTATCGTAATTGGCTGATTAAATATTGAGAAGATTAACTACGCTGGTATTTCGCTTTATTCGCCATGAACAACGAGCCACCTGACGACAATTATATTCACGTTCCGTCATATATATTAATATTAAATTATATCCTTGTCGGTTATCTTTAATTTTACAGGTTGTATATTGTCCAAAATACTTTGTCAGACATGACGGAACCTACCGATTATTTTTACCGAAAACCAATAAACCGCTCGACGGCGCATAAAGGCACTCCTCGCTCACCAAAACGTAGAGATTTAGCGCCTCAATATCTCAGCCATTCGATTATACGGTCCAATGGAGACAAGTGAGGCGATGTGGAACTGCGAAGTAGCCAATAAGAACTGCACGTTCTACTTTGCCCCCATAGCGGCGAGTTGCATTACTGAGTATTATTTCACGAGTTCTCCATTGGTTATTTTGTTCACGGACTAAACATAAAACGTACCAACGTTTTAACCGATTGAAAGCTTCGGTATGTGGGAGAATAACAATACCTCAAACAACTCATGGCTTCCACTGCAGTAGGTATGCATTGTGACTTTATTATGTCTTTTCACAAATTTGTTGGATTTCGTCTAGGCATACGTAATTTAATTATAGGTTAAATTGTCCCATTAAAAATATAACGAGTCGTTTATGTATCAAACAACGCGGGTGAACGTACGGCCATTAGTTCTGCTAATTTTCTGCTCGTGCTATCGCGACAGCTTGGCAGGTGGAGTCACAATAATTTATCTAACTGTCATTAATTAGTTTGTGTGATCTGCTATGTCTTGCTGGTTACTATTTACTTAATATATTCGAATATTTGGAATCTGAATGGATATGATATTGTTGAAAATTAACGGGCGTTTAGGCTGTCGAATCAGCAAAAGCGGATGGCAGAATGGAGTCATCCTCTGCTTCATTCATATATCAGAATTCTTCAGACAAATCGTCCATCTTTTCGTTCGCCCTCTTCCAGTCTTCCGTTGTGCCTCCTGATCAATTGTAAGGTAAAAAGAAACATAAACTATCAAAAAATTATAGATTAGATACATTCTATAAAGATAACAAATTTTGCCTGATGAAGCAGAATTAAAAGGAACGCAGCTCATTGTTTACAGTTTCAAAACGCTACATTCTGTGGCAATCAGTTTATCTACACGTATTATATCTATACCACAAATCAATAAACCACTTCACTGCGCATGGACGCATCCCGCGCTCACAAAAACATAGCATTTTAGCCTAAATTTCCCAGCGCTTGTAGCATACTGACCAATGGGAGAATTTAATCAATAAGCCGATATGTATCGCGATGTTGATCCGCGATCAGAAAGAGTTACACCTACCCCCCCCCCCCCCCCCCCCGTAATGGTGAATTAATCTCTATTGAATATCGGTCTCATCGGTTCTCTATAGGTTATTTTCATTCATGACCTAAACCTTCTGTGACTCAATTACATACATCCTCTACCTCCCTAGTCCCCTATTGACTATTCTAGAAACAATCACATCATTTCCTCGGAACGATCAGCTATTGTCTTAGCTAAAGTGGAAACCGTATCCATTAATTTTGTTGGTAATTGATTTAGTGTGTTTATATTTTTGTTTGACGCGAATCCAAGCACCTCTGAACGACCGACCAAGTTGCGTCTAATAATGCCGCGGCTATTTCTCTTACATAAACGTTTGCGTCCCACACATTCCATTGGAACTATTTTTACTGCGCGAACCATTGCAACTCGTGTGTCAGCTGTCAGTTACAAAACATACTATTTATTGTTAAATAGTTCAAAGTTGTAACGTTACATTTGTAGTTAATAGGTCAGACTCTTAATGAAAGACGAATTATTATTTGGTAATTACTTATTATTGAATTCGTAATTTGAATGTGGAATGTAAAAACCCTGAGACAAAGAAACGAAATGGTCATTTAAATACAGAAATTACACCAAATTAGCAGTTGAGTTTCTTTGTAAGCTATGTTAGGTTTAGTTTGATGATTATTACATCCCTTTGAGAATTACCGTGTCGATAAAAATGATTTTTGACGAGCTCAGTGGTGCTGTGGTTAAAACGCTGCTTTGACATCAGGGGTCGCAGGTTCGATTTCCACACATAACAAACATTTGTGTGCATGAACATGTGTGTTTGTCTTGGTCTGGATGTTTTTAAGAAAGTCTAGGGGAAGTACCTTTCTCTCAACGAAAACCGCAACCAGACAACAACTTCCCGGGGCGTTGTTGTCTTCCTGCGAAGGTTATCAGTTAACTCCTAAGGAGTTGCTGTGATAGTAGCAGTGGTGACATTGCGCAAGCAATATTTAACCCTTCGAAACCCGGGTGGTCGTATACGACCGCGAAATGTATGGGAAAACGTATATAACGGGTTCTGACTGCTCAAGCCTTTCAGAACTCGTGTCCACAAATAAGAACGTAAAACATTGTAAAATAATGAAGTACTAAGTTCAATGTTTTTGCATTTAAAAACGTTTTGTTTTATTTGTAGACAATATTAAACTTGCTAAAAACAGTACTACTAACGCCATCTCTTCTCGGTTTTGCTCATTATATTGTCCGTTCACTAGCAGTGTTCGAACGTGATTTGAACTGTGTGCGTAAAAGCTAATTGTTTTATTTGTAAAAAATGTGATAAAGCCAAAATTACTGATTTCTAAAAATATGAGTTGATAAGTTTGAACTACTAAGAACCTGTAAAACATTTTTGTTGATTACTCACACTATTTATTAGATTTTTCGATATGTCCTCAATTGTTCCCAATAGGTATAACTTGTTGTTTTACATGATGTTCAAACTATATAACGGTTTAACAAATCATTCGCAATTAGTTATTCAAATGGACTAATTATGGCGTTTTTGAAATATTTTTATATTGTACAAATATCTGACATGTAATTTTATACTTTTCATATAAGACCCCTTGATAATAATGTTCTCACGAGATTTGTGGAAGCTTCTAGAGGATGGAAAACTGTCAGACTTAGTTCTTATCTTCCGATGACGAACACCAATCCACAAGCAAGCCATCTGTTCGAATCGGTGCAAACATCGTACGACCAATCCAGAGAGAGATATTAACTACCACCAGAATCGAATGATGAAGAAATGCCTATCGTCTCCAAGCATCAGGTACCTTAGCTGATGTTCTGTCTGATATGACAAGCGACACACAAGAAGCTCATCATATCTCAACTGATGATTTTATCCAAATCTAACTCAGAGTCAGGCAGAGATGACAAACTTATACGCTGTTCAGTCACAAAGAACAAGATTCAAACCCACTAGTACTGAAGAGTTAGAAGTTTTGTTCGATGTGCATTTAGCCACTGGGCTGTTTAGTCATCCCTGTCTAAAAATGCACTGGGAATCAACTGTCAGTATTCCATTGTTTACAGAAAACATGTGGAGAGATAGGTTTTTTGAACTACTTACGTAATAATTTGCATCTTGTCGACAATACAATACCTACAGAGTGTGATGATGCTTTCCACAAAGTCTGACTAATCTACGACGCTCTTAGGAGTCCATGTTTTGAACTACTACTTGAGAAATAACTTTGTATGGATGAACAAATAGTTCCTTTCACTGGGAAACAGGCCGCTAAACATATAAAAGGGAAACCTTGTCAATGGGGACTGAAGACTTTCTTTTTGTATGGTAAGCTAGGCATATGACTATACTTTATCAGAGCTCATCTCCAGAGCTAAGCGATAATATAAAAAAATTGGTAACGGTGCGTCGGTGGTCCTACATCTTAAAGCACCGGTCACGAGCTTATACTTCGACAACTACTTTTCGTCCTATCATTTACTTCATATATTGAAACAAAAAAGAATAATGGCCGCCTGCACAGCCCGTATTAACAGGTTTTCTAACCCATCGTTGCTTAATGAATAAACTCTCAAAAAAGGCTTTGCTCAAGAAGTAAGCAGCAACAATGGTGATGTTAATATGATTAAGTGGTTGGATAATAAAGTTGCCCATCTTGCGTCTAATTTTGTCGGTATAGGTGAAAAGGATATAGTAAGGAGGCGGTGTAAAAAAGAAAAGAGATTCATAGAAGTTGAAAGACCTGAAATAGTAAAAAGGTATATCAAGCAAGGGAGGGAGGCGTCGATTTGCTTCAGCTTCAAATACTATAGGGCACAAATTTCCGCTGTTAAAAAAGGCCTTCCAAGTAGCAGTCCATTGCCGCAAGGCGTTCCTAGAAAACCGGCAGAAGTTCACTCTGCAAGTGAAGTAACTCGTGATGGTGTAGGACACTTTCCTGCACACGATGATGGGGCTGGAACACGTTGCAAATTGGTAGGTTGCAAGGGGAAATCACGTGTAAAATGCAATGTTCATTTATGTCTGACTAAAGATAAAAAATGTTTATTTTAGCTTTCCAAACGTAACTCGAACATGAGTGTATTTTAGTTTTTATGCATTGATTCACTAATGGTGACTACTTTATTGTGATTATTGTGTTCTTTATGCAGAAGGAAGATTATTTAATTTTGTTATTTTAAACTTTTTTATAAATACAACTATTGATAAATAACTAGACAGTTTGTTTTAATGAAAAACACCCCATACATTCTTCGAAACATCGATTAGACCGCGTTTGTGCACATAAGTATAAAGAAAAACGCATTTTTCTCAGGAAGGCCACCAAGGAAATCTATTAAATTATTTTTACGCAATCTGTTTAAAATTAAAAAAGCTTTTTAGAGCTAAGCTCTTTTTGTTTAGACTTGTGTCATCGCCTTTATGTGAGTGTGCTACGACAAATCATAAATTCGAGAAAACAGCACGTCATGTTCTCTGGGAGTGCGATCTCTGGCGTCGGGAGCGGGACAATATGTTAAATTCCTTGCATGTCACAACCAGGGTAGTATACTAGTCTGATTTGGTGGTAACAAGGTAGAATTACCGAGCGTTTAGGCGGTTCTGCAATCTATATTATTGGAATCGATGTGTTAGGTAACAACTCACAATTTAGGTCCCAATAGTGTTAGATATCTGATAAACCGTGGTGCACGGCAGTTGAGCTTCACTTGACTAGCCATCTCTATGAGGTTTTTTAATGACTTATTTGTCATATTGCTTTCACATTCCAAGAAAAAATAAAATTCAGGTCTGAAATGGTTAATGAATTGGAAGCGTTTATATACTGTAACCACTTTACATTAGGTGAGCCGTACGTTTGTATGCCTCCCGACGTTGTAAAAAATATATAACGTAAACATATTTCTAAATTAATTTGAATTTGAATAAATTTGAAATTAAATGAATTATGAATACTAGTGTTGTGAACAAAAGAAAAATTGATCAAGCGTAGGTCTGCCGTAGATGTAACGATTACGATCAGTGGAGAATATAAATATATTTTCACATAAAGCTTATCATGTTTGTACATAATGATCTATTAAGCCCACACGTAACGATATACGTTGTAGAGGTGATAGCGCTGAGGAGTATGTGTGAAGTTAGAATGATTGATAGAGTAAGAAATAGCACGATACGAAAACATGTGGAAGGAAAGACGAAGTATTGACAAAATATATAAAGGTATGCTTCGATAGTTTGGATCAGATACACACATGACATGAGGATGCTTGTAGAGAGTTGCTTGTGAACGGCGGTTTGAAACTAAATCTGGCGAAGACTGAGTACTTGATTTGCAATATCTCGGATTCACGCTTAAAGAGAATAAATCCATCATTAGACCTGTCCTATATGGCAGAGCAGCGTTGCCAGATTATGGTAAAGAAGCGAATAGCATATAACGTGATACACGAAATACATATATTCGAAATACATATAAATTCACGTCAGTAGGTATATTGGTACAAACATTATGTTAATCGGTAGAATACATGCTCAGGAAGGGACAACAGTTTCAGGTAATTTATTATAGAATCGAAGACAATTTACCTACCGATTTAGCCGATGTACCGGTATACATAACTTATTTCTACTTCTAAATTTTTCGCTGAAGTTTGAAACCGACAAATGCACAATCCCATATGACATTTGTATATTTTATACTAACGATAAAGTTAGACTTAGCTACAAAATTATCTTTTCTATTTGCAGCTCTCACTGTTCGGTTCCTTACGAAACGCTACATCGGTGAATATGATCATCAACAAGGTGAACATTTATATTTAATTATGTGTTCTATATTCTTAAAATATTTTATTTTAGACGGGGCCGGCGGTGGTTTAGTTACCAATGCTACTTTGAAACCAACACGCGTGAGTTCGAATCCCTCACGTGGCCAACATTTTTATGCATGAACATTTTGTCTTGATCTGGGTGTTTTCGAGTGATCTAGGGAGCATTAAAACAGTTACTGGAAAAGTACCGCCACCTTAGCCAAATAACAACTTTCTGGAGAGTTATTGTCTGCCCGTGAGTGAGGTTAAAGAGAGCGCTCCTAAGGAGTAAAAGCAGTAGGGATGACAACGCGCGAGTGATATGTTCTGTACAGCCAGCGCCAAAGTCTGTTTCTCAACGTTGTATAAAAATAGGCCGAAATTTTGTACCGAGATTTTATGATGTGAAAAAGGTATAAATAAGGGTTTTTTGTCCCTATGTGTTGTGTACTATGTAGGTACTATGTATAGTACCTACCTGCAAACAAAGTTACATGGGATACATAATAACTGATGTATCCCGTGTAACTTTGTTTGCAGGTTCATTTCAGTCATAATACATTATGTTTAAATTGTAATTATTGGTACTAACTATTAATATCTAAAATTAATTAAATTTTATTGCACTTGATGAAATTAACGAGCTTTATGTCTCGTTAATTTTATTTATTATAAATATCTTTTTATTATAAAATAAATAACTGTAAAGCATAAAATAAAAATAAAACAACTCTTTTTAGTCTCAAGAAGCTACTAATGTAAGCAACTGTTTGTTTGTGAGTTAGGATACAGCCGCGCCTTTTTTAGCGCTTTAACACCGAGTGATAACGAGTTTAGGCATTAGTTTAGAATTTAAGATACTTAGTCATTAAGACTAAAATGTTTATATAGTATCGCCTTCCAGTGTCTTTAATTATTTTATGAAACGATTTTATTTTCTTTGGTCGTTTATGTAGCAATGTAAGAAAGAACTAATACAGAAAAACTCATTACACAAACCAAATGAAATCAGGCCCGTTTCGAAGTTGATCGCATTTTTATTATTTAGCTCCTAGTTTGTTGTAATTAATAAATTAAACTCAACGATTGTTTACAGTGAAACAACGCATGAAATGAAAACAAATTGTTTTATATTCCTTTGTCATATTATTTTTGAGTACAATTAATGTTTTTTTTGTTTATTCACAGACAGCAAGTACAAACACGAAGCCCTGTTGGATGGCGAACCAATACTATTCGAAATTTTGGACACCTGCCCAAAGGTATATGAACTTACATACCGTATATGTACATCTACGATAGAGGTCCATTTGAGTGGTTTGTTAATATCGATAAAAAATCCTAAGGAATGTTCTTATTGTATTGTTGTGTATATGACGTCACAAGGACGTCACTGCTATTATTTTTTTATGCTATAAGGTTGCAAACAACTATACAGGCTGCCCGATGTTAAGCAGTTAGCCCCTCATTTCGAAGAACTTTAATTTGTAGTCTTTTGGCAAAACCGAAGCAGGGCGTTCATTCCACAACGCAGGGGTTCGCGGAAGAAAACTCCTTTGGAATATAAACAAGCATTGTGGTATGTGAGTATGTATTACGCCGTAATAACTAAAATGTAATGATAACTTTCTATCTAGTAGTACCAATTCTCAGACATATTAAAGGTTTTAATTTATAATTATATTTATAATTTATAATGTCAATTCGGTTATATTTACCATCTTTTTTTACTATGGATTTATCGCGACTACAAAAATGAGGAGTTATTTTATTTAACTTGCAGCAAATTACAATATCATGGCATTTAAATAATAAGTTACAATAAAAGTACTGTAATTGTCAGATTTATTTTTGTCAGCGAAATAAGGTCTATGTTACATTGAAGACGTTACCTATACATGTAAAAGATGTAAAAGCAATCTACAGGTTCTTTACCCGACTGAAAACAGGTTGCAAATGAACTTTGGCTGGAGGCTTTGTTAGGATGTAGCTGGCATTGTCATCATCTTAGGAACCTGCTTTGCTTTTATCCTTTAAGGACAATAGTGCATAGAATTTTTATATACAACTTTATTTGGATATCAAAGAAAGAGAAATCAAAAGAAATCAAATTCAAATCTTTGGGGGTGCAATGAAAATGCATTTCTCCAGTTACCTTCTCCAAATTGAGGCAGCATGTATTTTTTATTTTATTTTTTGTTTTTTTTTTCAGAACGTAGACGAGTTACCTGGCAACGAAATAGCGCAATGGGCTGATGGACTGTTCCTAGTATACTCTATAACAGATCGGGATTCTTTCAACTACGTAAGGAGAGCGAAACAGAGCCTGCAACCAGATATACCCTTGACCCTCGTCGGGAACAAAGCGGACATGGTGCACCTAAGACAGGTACATATATGTCGTCGCCGACACTAATACTAACATAGCATGCAGGTTCATGGTTCAGTAAGGAAGTTTCCAGCTCTCCGCGTGAAGTAGGTAATTTTTAATTATAGGTAATTTATAATATATAAGAAATAAAACGTATATATATATATATATATATATACCTATATAAGAAACTATAATCGATTACCATTAATATTTAGGACCCCTCGTTAGGTACGTAGGTATAATATGATCGCTGTAATAGTAAGGAGTAACTGTCTTAGGTTTTCGCGATTGTTACACATTGAATTAAACAATTTTTAACGGAAGTATCGCGTATTTTATTTATTTTGTTGAACCTGACGTTTCGAACGCTTTGCAGCGTCCGTGGTCGCAGGAAGTTCCTGCGACCACGGACGCTGCAAAGCGTTCGAAACGTCAGGTTCAACAAAATAAATAAAATACGCGATACTTCCGTTAAAAATTGTTTAATTCAAGGAGTAACTAATTTTAAATTGTAACTTCACGCCAAATCCATTGCGGGATAGACAGACTCAACTGAGCCCCACATGACTCGGTTCTTATATATTTCACTCACTGCTTTAACATACATGGCTCTTTTTGTTTGCCGGCGTCTGTCACAATCAATTTTGTAATGATAGGAAGTCCAACCTACCTGGAATATTTTATGTCACTTAGGAAGCAAAAAAAATAACTATACCGCCTTCTGATGGTACGTAGTTACTACGTTACTAGTTCCCCTCAAGACGATATAATTTTTCCGAAACTTTTAATGTTAAATTAATTAATTATTTATTTTAATTTTTCAATTATTTATTAATTTTGTATTTGGACAATCTACGACTAAATTAAATGAAACAACCGAACTGTGGACAGCAGATATAATTGCATATATAATTAAAATTGTATTCTCCATTTAATGAGACAATTTGGCACATTAAGATTTTTTTATTTTATTGTGCATTTTGTAATTTTTTCACGAAGTTTATTACCATAACCAATATAACATAAAGTTTAATTTGTGTTCCCATCCAATAAACGTCTTATTCCCGCCTTTTTTATACTTGTCGAAACTTTTGTTTGCGATTCACACAAATTGTTTAATGTCTCTAATTTTCTATATTAACACAAAAAAAAAACAATAAACCTGTTGACTGCGCATGAAGGGCACCCCGCGCTCACAAAAGCATTGTGCTTTAGCGCCTAAATATATCAGCGATTCGAACCTGCTTGCCAATGTTCTAACATTTTAAATCAAATGAAATCAAAAAAAAATATTTGGAAGAATACAAGTTTACGTTTGTTTAAAATGCAATTGTCAAGCAATTATGAAATTTCCTTCCTGCATGCCGCATTTAACCTGCGCGCAGGTGTGCAAATATTTGATATTTTAATCTCACAATAATTAACAAATTACCAATGTAATCTGTACAATGGTCTAACATTAAGTCAAATGATGATGATCATAAACATCTTATGTAAATAAATCTGCTGTCAATTTCAAATCCCCACACTATCTATCAAGAAAATATAATTGTCCTACTTTTTATTTACCCAATTAATAAGTGCCGCCATTTTGATCCGTGAACTAGCTAGTAAGAGCTGCGCGATCTACTTTACCCTTGATTAGCCCGGACAACAAACAGACAGACAGGCAGACAAAAAAGTTAAAAATGCGTATTTAGGCTTTGGTAACGTGAAAATAATAATATGAGCTTGAGATAAAGGCTTTATTTTGAAATCACAGACAGACACTTCAATTTTATTTATATGTATAGATGTATAGATTATCGCGGCGATGAAGGAAAACATGGTTACGAAACCCGCACGCCCATTTAATTATATTTCCTAAGATGTGTACACTTAGATATCTAAGGAAGATCTGGTTTTACCTCTGGGTTTGGAGATCCGTCGACTGTTGGTCCATGTAAAAATCAGTATCTTCACAAAATCCCTAGTTTTAATCAGCATTTTGATTTTTCTGTTCCATTATTACAGCTTATCTCTACTAAACGCTATTAAGCTGTGGACGGATAGTAACGGATCCCGTCAATCCTAATGAATTAGGAAACGGGATAGCGCTAGGAAGAAGGGAGGACTTAACCTAGGTATTGCGTACAACGCCTAGGAAATGTAATAGAGTATTTATCCCACTACCGGCAAAGTACGAATATGCAAAAGGATTATTAGTGACAATCTCGAACCCTCTCAGTAGCAAAATGACTAAATTCAAAATTTCAAAAATCTATGTACTTATCTAACGATTGAAAACAACTACAAAATAGAAAAAAAATCTAAATGCAGTTGTTTGTAATGGGTAGATATTATAATTGCGAAAATTAGAAGTAGAAAACTTGCAGGGCTCTGTGGCGCTCATGTCATGTCAGAGCTTCAGAGAGGTGGTTGTTTCTCTTTGGCACTCGAAATAGATGATTGGATGCCATTTTCAATTAAAAAACACGCCCACGCGTTTTCCCCTGCCTCACTCTCATTATTATACACATTGGCTGACGTGTTTTCGGTATTGCATACAATGTCAATGCAAAGCATGAAAAATATGGTATTTCATACATTACCTAAATATTTTAGGCATTCTCGAAATGCTTAGGTATTATATACAATACCGGCTTATACACATTCCCGGCAACATATCGATTGATCTTTAGTGCAAATAGATAAGGCAATGGTAGTGGCTCCTTTTTGCCTGATGGTAAGCGAAAAGGAGCCCAAATCGCAACTGCAACTGACAAAATACTACACCGTATCCTGTCAATTGACGCTGCCATGCTGACCCGCAAGATGCTTCTTTACGCTTCACGTTTCCCATATTGTAGGAAAGAGGGAACATAAAGGCAAGGCGTTCCACTTTTTAATGGTACGACAAAGATAGGAGTTGCCAAACTTTTTGGTACGCGAAGAGATATTCTCAACCGTGGAACTATGACATCGCAAGCCCGCACGTGTGGTTCTATGACGGAAGGGAGAGGGTACCTAGGACTCTGACTGTGTATTAGTTACTGGCCTAGCATTAGTTATTGGCTGTGATCTTCTCAAAGATGGATCTACATCATTAGTCCTTGATCTCCTTCTCCTTTATCAAATTTTCCTTTGTTGAGAGATAAACATACAATATGCAGATTTTGTCTTTGGCTTTGGTAAGTCACTTAGAGTCCAAATTAATGTTTATAATGAACTACAGTTGTTACTTTTTACTATTTTAGGTGAGTCCAGAAGAAGGTGAAATATTAGCCAAAGACTTCGAATGTAGCTTCGCGGAGGTAGCTGCAGCAGAACAGGTCAACCAAGTATCCGAAGTGTTCCACGAACTGTGCCGAGAGGTGCTGGCTCTACGGCGGAGGGCTAAACACAGCCTACTCGACAGGATGTTAGGGTCTAAGACTGCCTACAGAGTGTACTCGAGAGGGAAAAGTGATAGTGCCCTGCCGAAAGACTAAAAGAAGACATATAAACGTCGCGTCGCATCAACTAAAACTAAAAGAACAGGGTTTATACCTGGCCTGGTCCAAATTCAATACCTGCGCGGTTCAAATGGTTTTGAAAAAAAAATAGAAAAGAACAAAGTATTTACATATTTATATACACAATAGATAGGTAATATAACTTTTTACATTAAAGTTCTCAATAAGACAACATTGCGAAACTAATTAATATAATTCAAAAGACTCAGAAAACCTGCCAATGGCCAATGCATATTGTATTGTGTAAATAAATAGATAAATTTGTGCATTTTCTATATTTGTTTAAAACCGTAAACTAAAATATTAATAAAAAAAATTAAGTTTAAATTTACATTTTCGCCCCGTGATACATAAATAGATGACTTGGTGCTTGTTCTATATTTTTTTAAATAGTATAACAAAATATCAATGTAAAGAATTAGTTTACATTTATATTTTCGTCTCGTGACTATGACAAACTGTCAATGGCCGACGCATATTGTATTGTGTAAATAATTATAGATAACTTGGTGCTTGTTCTATTTTTAATAGGTAATAAATCCAAAGTATCAATGTAAAAATATTCTATACATTTATATTTTCGTTCCGTCATACAGAAACATTTCAATAGCCGATGCATATTGTATTGTGTAAATAAATAGATGATTTAGTGCATGTTCTATATATTTTTAAATAGTAGATATACCAAAATATCAATGTACAAAAATAGTTTACATTTGTATTTTCGTCTTGTGACTCAGAAAAGCTGTCAATGACCGATGAATATTATATTGTGTAAATAATTAGATGACTTTGTGCTAGCTATATATTTTTATAATAAAGTAAACGAGAAAATCAATGTAAAAAAGTGTATCTTTTTATTTTATTAAAATGTTCATGTTTAGATCTGTAATAACGATCACTACAGAGTTATAAAACCGAAATGAAAACAGGCAATGGGATTCACCATGTAGCTCCTGAGTGGAAGCTGCACTGAAAGCGGCATGGCAATTCGCGAGTGAGTCCACTTGTACCGCACGCGTTATAGTCACTTCACACCAGGCGGGACGAATGCTTATTTGCCGCTGGAGTGGTGTCTCAAGTAATATTTTGCTCATAAAACATATGTCATTGCCGTTCTAAAGCCAACAAGATTTCTTCTGCAAACGTCCCCCAGGTATATTGAAATATAACGAGCTAGAAAGTTCCAGGTTAGCAATGCTGCTTAACCATGTCATAATCATGCTGGTCTTACCCAGCTCGTGGGTTCGATTCCCACACAGGACAGATATTGGTGTGCATAAACATGTCTGTTTGTCTTGGTCTGCGTCTTATTAAAATTAGTTAGTGCGCATCAGAGCAGCTTGACTGGAGAAATACTACACATCACAGAAAACCACAGCCAAATTATAATATCCTGGAAGGTATTTTATGTTATCTATTGTTTTTGTGTTCCTACGATGATTCCAGTAAGGATGGAGGAAGGAAGGATGCTCCTAAGGAGTTGTTGTGTTAGCAGCAGAGGGGATATGTATGTATGTATATCTTCACGCCAAGTCTCTTGCGGAGTAGGCAGAGAGAACCGAGTGCCATAAGATCACGGTCCTTACATACTTCACTCGCTTTTTTAACATTCATAGCTCTTTTCATACACGTTCGCGGGTTCCTGGTGCTCCTTACATCGCTTTCTGATAAAACACGACCAATTTGGTCATGGTAGTTTAGTCTTAATCTTCCTCGGCTCCTACATCCTTCCAATTTCGTATTGTATATCTGTTTCGTCATTCTTTCATCTTGCATTCTTACTAAATACCGAACCAACGGAGTTTGTCTTTTCTTATCTTAACACTGACACTCTCTTTTAGACCAACTCTCTTTCTTACGTCATCATTACGAACGCAGTCAACAAGCGATATGCCACAAATTTTCCGCAGTGCTCATATCTCGACCGCATTTATCTATCTATCTGTAACTTCACGCCAAATCCCTTGCGGGGTAGGCAGAGAGAACCGAGCGCCACGTGACTCGATCTTTACATATCTCACTCGCTTCTTTAACATTCATTGCTCTTCTCATGCACGCTCGCCGGTTTCTAGGGCTCCTGACATCACCTTCTGATAGAACACGACCAATTTGGTCATGGTAGGTAAGTCTTGGCCTTCCCCGGCTCCTACATCCTTCCACTTTTGCATTGTATATCTGCTTCGTCATTCTTTCATCTTGCATTCTTTCTACATGTCCGAACCATCGGAACATGCCTCTTCGTTGTGCATTTTTAAATATTTTGGAATGGTTAGGGAATCATTTTGCACGAATTGCTTTATTTATCAGTATAAAAGTACTATCATGTATGTGGTAAAATACAATATTCATTTATTGCGCTATCGTACACAAACATGACAATTTTAATTACATTAAAAATTTAACACTTCGGAACTATTACAATTATTTTACATTAAAAAGTTTATCTCTCAGAAAAATCAACTTTCATCCATAATTTCAACGACTATTTCACCATCATCATTACCAGCATCGTCATCACCAATCTCTAAAACTCAAACGCACACGTACACTCGCGCAAGCGCCCTGCGCCGCTTAAATCAAACAGCGATGTTGATAAACTACGTTGAACGAAACGCGTAAGCGCCTAGAATTTCATGGCGGTTACAACGTTTTGATCGCCAGAAAATAATGCCCTATGAACGATCTAGCGCTTCATGTTTTAAATTATTTAATTAGAGGTAACTAATGTTTTAGCGCTGCAGCGAACTTAAGTTCTAATGCTCATTAAATAAATAATTTTTCACTTTAAATCCTAATCAGTTAATAAATATAATGAAATTAATAAATATATTGTTGATACTTCATAAATCGAACGGATCTGTCTCTGCGATTTTATACAATTAAATTTGAATTATAATATGTAATAGCAAATGTGTAATGATCAACAAAGAAGGTATAAAATGTTAAATACTTGGAAGTCTATACTAAACTATAGTATTAATATTATATATATTGCCGAGAATTCAATGAAATAAATAAATATTTTACCATAATTGTTTTAATTATCTGGCTGTATCTCAGGTAATTTCGTATCAGGATACTATACACCGTCACTGACTAATAGACACGCGTCATCTACAAATTGGTAACAGGTATACTGTTTCAAGCAGTTTTTCATTGACGTAACAGTGTTACTAACAGCCTTTGCGACTTTTCCGGCAAATGTACGATTAGAGAGCTAGCTTTCGAACCATTTTATTAGTGAACCACGTCCACCACAATCATCAATATTTTTTAATTAATAATTAATGGTTTCGAGTATCAAAAGCACGAGAAAAACCAATGAAGAGCACCAGAACGTATTTTCTTTCGTTCAGACACTCGTTAACTTGGTCCGTGAACTTAGAGAGAACGTCATCCGTACTTTTTACTTGTTGGAAACCAAATTGATTTTCGTAGATAATATAGTTTTAATAGGTTATCTGATTGCAAATATATTTTTCAACAATTTTGTCTATACTAGAGAGCATAGGACGATAATTACAAAAGTCACTTCGCTAATTTTTTTTTAAAATTGGCCTAACACAACAATTTTTTTAATTCGTCAGGATAATCACCTGATATGACACTACAGTTGATGAGATTCTATATAGTATATATATTATATATATATTCTATATAGCCCCTGAAATGCTACATTTTACTAACATAATATCAGGAGCAGTATCTGTGACAGACGAACATAATATCAGGAGCAGTATCTGTGACAGACGGACGGACGGACATGTCAGAGTGATCACATTATATATTTTTTATTTTTCATACGACACCCTAATAACTACGCTTCAAAATCCGCAGCCTATGAACGCTCGAAATTCTAGAAGAATTATTCGCACGTTGCAGTTTCAAGAAGATACGACTCTCACTTGATGACATTTATTAACGTCAACCTTACTTTTATTAACGAACTTATTAAGCTAATTTACTTACAAACAAACATACTTATGGTCTACCTGAGGGAAATACTGGGGAATATTTACTGGGGAATAAAGTCTAAAAACCTTATTCACTCAGTCTTTTATTAAAGTTACGAGTATTTTTCATTATTTCCCAAATTTAAATAAGTCGTAGCACCTAATAAAATCTTTAAAAAACATTCATCCCCCATCGCTTTATTCGAATATATCTTCTCAATAGACAAACAAAGAAATAATGAGCCGCGATTAAAAAATGACTAGCCGTCACAAAGGCAACCCCGGAGTCACATACACAAAGGGTAATCTGTCCAAAGTGGCCCTAAATTAAAAATAATAATGTGCCGATGCCAGCCCTCGCGGCAGGGGTGCCGCTTTTGACCAATCAGATCGCGTTGTCACTACACCAAATGCGAATGACAGAGTTAAAGATGGCACCGTGATTTTAGATATCACTAGCGCCCCCCGCAACTGCCTCCGCGTGGAATTAGAATTTGTTCACAATTTCATGGGTTTTTTTTTTTTCACGCAGAACCTAAATCATTTTCTAAAATAATAGTAGCCTAAAATATTTATTGTAGCGTCAGCTATCTACTATTCACTAGCAAGTCAAGTCAAGTCAAAATCTGTCGAACCGATATGGATATTCGCTTGAACAATCAGACAGACAAAAAAATTAAACATTTTAGCATAAGCAGTATATAAATTAAGCGCACCGTATGTCTGATGGTGAATAGTTACCGTAGCCTACGGACGCTTGCAACAGCAGCGTCGCTCGCGCGTTGCCGATCCTGTAAAAACCTTTTCTTGTCTATTCGAAGAATCATATCCCGTAGCTAATAGGGATAATTTCAACAAGAATTTAATTCACAGATTAACAGTTCTCGGAAGAAAACTTTTCTGAAATCGCACAGCTCGCGGTTATTATCATTCCTTTGCTTGAGTATAAATTCCCCACCGTGTCGGCGAGCAAGACGACTGTAAAAGTCTTCAGAACACAACCTCAAAAAACGTAAAGTTTCTTCTTAAACTTAAGGGCCTAAATCTCGTAGGAGAGGCACTGTAACAATCATAGACGTCAACTACACTTGAACTTCCACTTTTGAAACAATCTTTATTTCGCCATAATTTATAACTGTAAGCTTCCTTCTCGAAGTAATGGATCGAAACCTATTCTAATTAATAGCTTTCTTCTTTAATGCGATCTTGATTTTTCAAACCCAACTATTTTCCCCCATTTCTATTCCAAACCATGTTTACTCTTCCAATCAAATTGAGAAATTCGACCGATTTGTTGACAGTTAGTTATATAATATTGTCACTCAAACTTAAATTTACCACACCGGCAACTACTCATTCCACTGGTGAGATACGGGTCGCCTTGCAACCGAAGTGGGGTTTAAAGCATACTCTGCAACGCTGCTCAACTGCAGATTAACGAAGGTCAGTACTTTCCGCCCATAGGCTTAGCTGAAAGAGTGTCATCTACTGATAACAGTCCAGCCCGACGGTTAACCGTGCCTCCGGAGGAACTTGAGACAGATTATCCTGTCCATACACAGGCTGCGGTAGGCGTTACTTAATAATTTCACTGACATGCTCAACGATAACGTCAAGCTCCTACGTAAAGTAGAAACTTAATTAGTTTAAATATAAATTGCATGCGACCTAAAGGTTTCTAAAATATGTAGAATTTAATTTCGGTTACTTTTAGGGGTCTAAACTAATAAGTTAAAAGATATGAAATAAACAATCTACAATAAATGTGACTCTTTAAAATAAAAAAATCGGCCAAGTGCGAGTCGGACTCGCGCACGAAGGGTTCCGTACCACTATCTATAAAAACGGCAAAAAAAATCACGTTTGTTGTATGGGAGCCCCCTTAAATACTTATTTTATTCTATTTTTTAGTATTTGTTGTTATAGCGGCAACAGAAATACATCGTCTGTGAAAATTTCAACTGTCTAACTATCACGGTTCATGAGATACAGCCTGGTGACAGACGGACGGACGGACGGACGGACGGACAGCGGAGCCTCAGTAATAGGGTTCCGTTTTACCCTTTGGGTACGGAACCCTAAAAACAACTGCTTTATTTTATTAATACATACACACCACACACATTCATACGATTGTTGTGTAAATTAATTATATAAATATTTTTAATCTTTAATTTGACGATTACAATTTGAATCAATTTTTTAACTACAGCATTTTTAGACAATAAATTACTATTTATTTGTAACTTTATGCCAATCCATTGCGAGGCAGATAGAACCGTGCGACTCATGAAATCACTTCATGAATAAATATTTACAAATAATTTTGATCATACAATTTTCAAGGCAAACCTATATTTAACTTATCAATCTCATGTTTTGCTAATTACCTACCTTTATATAAATAACGTATAGGTACTTTTTTAAATAATATGTTTTGATATAGAATACATGATATGATAACCAATAGATACTACCAGTGAATGTCGTGGCGCATCGGATTCAATAAACTTATCATTTTGTTAACTACGGGGCGGGACCCCCCTCCCCCTTCCCCTCCCTGACGTACAACCCCTGTTTGCGCTGCGCGTGCGTCACGTCACTCTGTCAACCACCACCTCTACCGTAAACATCCCCATACATAAAGATTTGGATTTAAAAATAATTATTTTTAAAAATATATAATTGTAGTAATAAATTTACAACACAACAAATTTATAGCCAGTGAGTGAGTGCAGTGATTTTCGAGTAACCGCATACAAATCTAGCAGTTATTTTATGTGAGTATTTCCAAATAACGTTAATATTATTTTATTCTAAAATATTCATTTAATTTTTGGCAAATAATGGCGAATTTATTTTACTTGCGAATTATATTTATATTTGTGATTTTTTTTTGTTTATATGAAGTAGGTACTAGTTAGTTATACAACTACTAGTTTATTTGTTTATTTAATTTAGCATGTATCGTGCCCGCAGCTGCGCTCGCTTAAAATTTCATTAAAACTAATATTTATTACTGGTGACCATGTATAATTTGTATAATCGATGCAGCTATTTAGTTATGTTAATGTAGCTCATTGAAATTGTTCTTGGAGTTACTATCGCGTTTGTATTATTATTTTATAAGCAATATTAAATTTATTTTTCTATTATTCATATCATTTACCTAGTTGTTTTTGTAATCTTTAGCGCTACGAAACTAACTAAAAATTAGTGGTTTATTTCATTAGTATAGGCGAGCGTGCATGAGAAGAGCAATGAATGTTAAAGAAGCGAGTTAGATATGTAAGGATCGAGTCATGTGTCGCTCGTTTCTCTCCGCCTACCGCACAAGGGATTTGGCGTGCAGTTATACATACAGGTATGTGTTGGTCTTGGTATAGGCGACTTTAAAATCATCACCTTACCTTAGGTTACTTTACCTTTCCTTAACAAACGAGCCAAGGCGAATGAAGGATTATAGTCCGCATATATTTCGTACTAGGGACCCGCCCCGGGTAGAGAAATAGATTGATTAATTAGTAAACTTTACAAATTAGTACAAATAGAACATGACAACGATTCCTGAAACTATTTAGTTGGACAAGAAATAATATCATGATATGAATGTCATCTTTTGATTCTATCCGTGTTTTTATTAACTAATTTTTACAAATGAATGGTTTTGTGATTAACTATAATAGTTGTATACATTTAGCCTCGCGGACTTATTGTGGGTAATGATGATAGCATAGCTTACCATATCTTTTACCCTGTCATAACATGAACGAAATAAGTGAAATATATGTTTTGTATAGTTTGTAGAAAATAAAATTACAAATAATGTTTTTTAATCATTTATGTTATTAAATTTATATTGTTAAAAAATAAATTAAATTATTCACTCACTCACTATAAAAATTATTAGTTCCTCAAATTTATTGAATTTGACACCAACGTGAAACGGCTTTTGACTTGATGAAGACCTCAGATATATTTTTTTCTCTAAGTATAAAAAAAGTTTCTTACTAATGGACGCTGCTAATAGAAATGCCTTTTGCCAGATTATAGCAAAGACAAAAAAGTTACCGTTTAGCAGTCTAGGTATGTTTGTATTTACTTGTCATCACATCATCTAAACTACTCATCCGATTTTTATGATTTAGGTGTCAATCAATAAGTATGATGCTACATTTTTGGAACTGTAACTATAGGCTGTGTGTACGTTAACAAAAGGAACAAAGAAAAAAAATGTTACGGGCTTTTAAAGTCAATACAAGGTTTCCTTCAACTATTTTGAAACAAATTAATAGTTCTCCCAAAGTTATTAAAATAACCTTTCGCTAATAATTTGCAATTAAAACTATTGATTTATTTTAAAATATTTAAAGACACCATAAATTAATTTTAATAGTTCTTTTGAAATCTTTTGAAAACATTGCAATCCGTATGAAATTATTATCATCTCATATTCAGACAATTTGATCTATTTTCGACTTTCGCAAAGTAACATCTGTATCTATTAACCATCTCATATTCTTCTCAGCCCGTTTCTGTATACTACTAAATATAGACCCACAAAAAGAGTAACATTAAAATTAAGTTAAAATATAAAATCCGACGACAGTAAAGTAGGAAACAAGAGAGAGATTAATTGCAATACTGTTATGGAATTGTAATGTAGATGGTGTTCAGTAATAAAACATGCTTGCAAATCACAAGAAGACACTAAACCTTTTATGAAATTATTTCCGAACTATACGTAAACACAACTCCTAAGGCCTTCGGAAGGTGATCAGTTAAACATGCTTACAAATCACAAGAACGATACCGAATGTTTTGGTATGACAATGACGGTCCTGATCCTTTTGTAATAATTCCGAACTATACGAAAACTAAAAAAAAAAGCTTTTAGCAGAGATGGAAGGTACACCGCTGATGTGGAGAGACGAGTGAGTGCAGGGAACAGTATGAATGGAGCGTTGGGTAAACTTCTAGGCGGCTCGCTGTACACAACGCGGTGTTAATCCCAATGCTAATTTATGGAAGTGAAAGCTGGGTATGGCAGAGAGAGAATGAAAGTAGAATAAATGCGGTCGAGATGAGAGCATTGCGCAAAATTTGTGGCGTAACGCTTGCTGACCGCGTTCGTAATGATGACGTAAGAAAGAGAGTTGGTCTAAAATAGAGTGTCGGTGTTAGGATAAGAAAAGACATGCTCCGTTGGTTCGGGCATGTAGAAAGAACGCAGGATGAAAGAATGACGAAACGGATATACAATGCAAAAGTGGAAAGATGTAGGAGCCGAAGAAGACCAAGACTAACCTACCATGATCAACGTGGTCGTGTTTTATCAGAAGGTGATATCAAGTAACCGGCGAGCGTGCATGAAAAGAGTTATGAATCTTAAAGAAGCGAGTGAAATGAATGTATATATAATGTGTAAGGACCGCGTCTTATGGCGCTCGGTTCTATATACGAAAACTAAACACCTACGGCCTTACATGTCGTGCAAGAACCTAAGTCGTCAATCAACAGCATCGGTGGCAACGCCCCAGACTTCCTGTATTGAAAGCATTCATAGACAACCTTAAACCAGCTTAGCTGTAGTCTTGTATGCCTCCTGACGTTGTATAAACAAAGTAAGACGAGTAACCATTACACAGCTTTGCTTAATTGATATTCGATGGCACGAGATTTTCAATTGTTTTTTTCCCTCATCCAAGGTTACATCAGGACCTCCGGGTAAATAGCTGTGGTAGGTCGCTCACTTTTAAAGGGCTCGTATGCGGGCATCTGCATGGATACGTTGAGTGCCTGCTAAACCAGTATCGACATAATTGAAAATATTAAAAAACTACGGTTTTAATCTAATTTTCATCAATTATTGCTAAGTTCGTTAGTTCCTATCCTTTCATTGATAGGAACTAACGAACTTAGCTATAATAAAAAATATATTCTATTTGAAATGGTCACTGTTGGCTTTGATTCAGGCATTCAATCAGTCTGGCCACGAATCCATGTATTTACGCACTGTTGACATAGGAAATTTAGCCTGCTTGCTCCGAGATTTCTTAAGAGACACAATGTTGGCGTGTCGTTTCGCTATGCTATGTCCTCTAAAACTGACTATAATTGTATGTAATTTAAGGGGTTCAGATCTGGGCTAGATGAGGGTCAGTCTTCAGCTCTTATAAAGTCCGGAACGTTGGTTTCGAGCCAGGCTTGGGATCTTCGTGCCTTGTGACTAGGTGCAGAGTCCTGATGGAGAGTCCACGGTACATTTTTTAAAAGTGTATTGGTGAGAGGTTTCAGAACACGATCCAAGATAGTCTCTTGTTACACTTTGGCTGACTTTTTCCGAAAAATGAAGCTTTGTGACTCCTCGATAAGACACCCCCCACCAAACCATTACAGACGTAGGATGATGACCACGTTGCACCTTTCTGACCACTTAGGCGGCTTCTTTAGAACTGTGTGCGTACACTGTCATTTTGCTTGTAGTGCTATTCAATCGTGAAAACTTTTTCATCAGTAAAGAGAATATTTCTGTGGCTTTCACCTGCGTATCGGTACAGAAGGCGTTTTGATCGTTCCACTCTCTTCAACTGTAGCGATTGATTTAGGGCATATACTGTATATCGCTGATAAGCGCCGAGCTTCAGATCTTGTTTTATTATACGCGACAAAGTACTCGCTGGAATCTTTATTTCTTGTGATAAGAAGTTTTTTTTTCGAATGGGGTTACGGCGAATTCTTTGGCCTTTGTAGTTTTAAATGCACACGGTCGATCCGATCTTTTATGGTCTTCAACAGAGAAAGTGTTGCTATATCTGTCGATAGTACGATATACGGACATACGGCTGATATCAAGCTTTTGAAGTGTCTTGAATATGACCGACGGCTCCATGCCGACTTTATGCAAGGCAATCATTGCAATCCTATTTTCTTTCCATATTGTAAATTTATTGTAATTTCCCATTCCATATTATAATTTGATAATAAACACGATAAAAATATGTAAAACGGCGGGAAATCGAAAGAAGTTTTTAACATAATAAACGTATTCCTAATTCAAAATAATTAAACAAATGAAAAAAAAAGAAAAGTTTCTATGTAACAGTATTTATGACCAGACTACTTAGAACGATAGCTCTGGCTAGTTCGCGGATAGAAATCACTCCATTTTATCAATGGCCAATAAATCAATGGTTTATTGGTTAAAATAAATTAAATTTGACCAATTATTATTTGATTTTCGAGCGTTTGACCAATGGGTCCTCTCGCTCGAATACTAGCATTATCAAACTTAGTAATCGAAACCTATTGAGTTATTTGAGAGATATTTGACCCAGTATTATGATACTTAGCAAAGAAGTAAGGTCTCATAAGGTCCATTCAAATTCACATTTTATGGTTATACACACATCATATTATTTATGATTTATGTATCTCAAACGTCAAAAACTATAAGTAGTTTTTGACGTTTTGAGATACCCTAAAAATTAGCTTCAGTAAATTCTGACAAGAAAAATCTTCTGACAAGATTACTATAATACTTATGGTACTGTTAATTACTCGATCGATAATATCGCCTCCCTGAGATATGTTGAAATTCTCTATAATGACCAGACGGCGCGGACAAATAAACGTTAAATAATTTTTAATTTCCCAAAAAAGGCGAGTCAGAAGGCGTGGCGTATAAAGCATGCATGCACAAATGGACAAATTTGTCGCGTTTCACGAAACGTAATTATTCTGTTCGCATGTGTGCATGAGTATCGCTAAGGAACATTGAACACTGTGTTCGTAAAGAATGTTCGTGATGACCCATATGGACGTTCTGTATGAATATTGCTTTTTTTGCTAATTTGTGTCCATACGAAATAACCAAATGTTCGAGGAGAAACATTTCTGGACATGAACATATTTGTTTTGGGTATTTTAAGAGCGGTAGCATGAGAGCAGCGTTACTGGAGAAGTATCTCCACCTTACAGAAAACCGGAGCCAAATAACAACTCCCCGTAGGGTTATTGTGTTCCTGTGAGTGAATGAGGTTACCAGTAACTCCTGAAGTAAACTTTAGGAGCAAGTAAACACTGAACTTAGCCATACAAATCCTACATACATACACCTTGGACCAAAAGTATGACTTGGCTATTTGTAGCTATCGTATCGCACAGTCACTCCCAAGAAGTTATGGTAAGAAATTATTATGTTATTCTTACCATAACTTCTTGGGAGTGACTGTGCGATACGATATTATATTTTATGTCACACGATTTGACCAAGATGTAGATTTTGTAGAGTTTTCATAGAGAGTAGGAGTTGTAGTGGGCTAGGGACGTTCGTTTACATACTTTATTTAGTAACATAGTTTTTGTTGGATTAACCCGTAACGACACGTTTCTAACATATAATATTACGGCACGTGACAGGATCCTCTAAATTTCTGAGTTCTTCTAATCTCGCAAAGCATCATACATGCATTTCTTGATATCGAAAGGTACAAAAGTGTAGCTTCAATCTATATCTTTTCTCTGGCTGAGGTTGCAGGAGCACCTAGTAACTCGCCTATTTTTTTTCCAGTATGACTATTAACGATGTCTCGAATTTCAAAAGCATATCGTTTTTTTTTGTACGACTAGGTAAAACATAAGAAACTTCAAGATTAAATGATAATGATATAATATATATTCACATTCAGTCTTGATTTATTTAATTTTGAGAGTTATCTTTATAAATAGTAGTTATTGAATGTTCCACTTGCGTGAAACGGCAGCTAGTTAATTTATTAAATTAATTTTCACTGCTTATTGTCAACTCGTTAAGTTTCGCAATAATGGTTTACTGTCACGCCTGTTGAAAGTTAATTTTGTGTTATGTTATGTGCTTTGATAACGAGAAATTCATAACTCTTGTCGTCAAATCCATTGCTTGAAACGCTAGAGGGGCAAACACATAAGTTCTAAGGTAAATATTAAGAACTTTCCTAGACACCAGTGGTCAAATTCGACTTTCGGGGTATTTCAAATTTGAGGAAAATATTTACGAATTTGCATAGAAAAGTGATAGCTCAGTGCATAAGGAACCGGTCCATTGAACAACAGGTCTCCAGTTCGAATCCTGCCATGTACCACTAAATTCGTGTTTTCGGATTTGTGTAGATATTTATAATTATCACTTGCTCGTCGGTGATGGAAATATCGTGAAGTAACCCGCACGTCCAAGAAATTATATTTCGTTAGAGATGTGACCTAAGAAAGGTCTGGTTTTCTCTCTGGATTATGGAGGTCTAATGGCAGTCGTTCCATGGAACAAACTCATTATCTTTGGCAATTATTAAGGCTTAGATAGCGGACCCTGCTAATTCTAATGGATTAGGAAACGGGATAACGCTAGGAAAAAGAAGATATAAGAATTTGCATTTTTCCAACTTTTTTATTCTACTGTTTCCAAAATGATTTAATTGATAACTAAAGCTCGCTAATAGCTCAAAACTAAAAAAAGAAAATCGATTGACTAATAGAAGAGAAAATGTACAAAATTTTTGTCTTCGTCCATTTTTATATAATACCATTTTATATAAGCTACTCGCCCCGGCTGGATACGGAAAGCGGAGGATCGCATATGGTGGAAGGCATTGGGGAAGACCTATATCCAGGAATGGGTAGATACAGGCTGATGATGATTATGATGACTCGCCCCGGCTTCGCACGAGTGATCTGATCACTACCAAACTTCACAGGATCACCTGCTGGACTACGAGATATAGAGTGGGCAACCGAGCTTCGCTAAGTGTTTTTTATGATTTTTGTTTAAAATCAAGTTTTTTCAGGAAAGCTGCTTGTATAGACTTATACGTGGGACACGTTTGCTAAAATAAAAAGTGTTCTATATATAAATATTATTTTACTAAATCTTTTCAAAGTAAAAGTATATTTTAAAAGCCACCAGCCTCTATACAAAATTTCATGTGGCTGAATCAGTTTTCGAAACACTTGGCGGATTGGGAAAAGTGTTTAAATTTACAGCCTGCTCGAACGCTGAGAGCCCATCGTCCGGTGACGAAAATTGTATCCCTTTGACCAGATTTTTTATTTTCGGGAATAAAAGAAGTCACAAGGTGCTAGGTCAGGGCTGTAAGGAAAGTGACCCAGGAGTTTGACCGGCGTGCTGTCCAGGAAGTCCCTCGTTTTGAGCACGCTGTGCGCGGGCGAGTTGTCGTGGTGGAGCAGTAGACCGCCCGCGGAGCCCTGTGTTTGATCGCTTGGTGCTCACAACAGAGAAAACTTTCTGCCTTGGTAGTATACCATTCGGCATTGATGTTTCTTTAGTTCTGTAAAGGAATTGACACCAGGTAGCCAGTCAAATCGAAAAAGCTCGTGATCAGAATCTTCCCCCCGCTTCTAGACCACTTCACTTTGGTAGACGTTGATTCGTTTTGAAAAATCCAAATCGTCGACTGGCGCTTCGTTTCTTGGTCGTAGCGATAAATTAACTTAATTATATATTACTAAATAAATTAACCTGTAATGATGTTGTAAACACGCCGAGACGAGCCTGCCTCAAATTTGTTTATCATATCACGGCACCACTCCTCCTTACGCGAAGACGCAAGTGTAGAATCTCGTGAAGACTTCCCGATCCAATCTGGAGTATGTGCTGAATCTCCTGATATTGTCTTGGATAAAATTTTTCACTGCTAGCACGTTTTCTTCCGTAACAGCCGTCAAAGGGCGACCACTTCTTTCTTCATTCCCCAAAATCAATCGACCGCGCTAGAATTCGTTGCACGGTTGTCTTGGAAGGGCCTTCATCCATGAATGCCATTTGAAGTCTATCGTACGATGGGTCCGGTTTCAAGCGACACTTGAAATCGTAAAAATATATAGCGCGAAAATGTTCCCGGCGCAAATTAATTTTTCAATGAGACGCGATAATTTATAAATTACTCGCAAAAAATGTGGAGGAAAATTTTGATATAGGAACGTATCCATTTTTACTTAAAAATAATCATATTTTCAAAATAGATTATTGGCCAGTCTTCTCATACATGAAAACATTTTTTCGCAATATTTTCTGAGTGGCCTGATAAAGCAAAATCTTATCGATACACAAAATTTGTCCATATCATTAGAGCCGATATATTAATATCCGTTACCGAGACAAAGACAACTTTTAAAAATAAAACAATAAAATACATACATATATCATTAAAAGTCGAAGTAACATGAGAGGTTTTATAGCCGACGACGAAAACGAGTAAAATTGTGTATATACTCGTAGCTGGGGTATATACTCGTACCTACAAATAGTGAACAAAATGAGTTTTACCGAGCTTAAGATTAGATTTTTTATGCAGAATACTTGCTCAATTTTTTATAGGCGACGGTTTTATGACATTATTATAAGTCGTAATTGTTTTATTTGATGTCGATCATAGAACTCAAAATTGATGATTTATAGCATTATATGTATTTTGAAATTAACAGTATAATGTTAATTAATCAAATTATATAACAGTTTATTGACATTTCATACAAATAACCAGTTTCCACCGCCTCATCGCATTTGAAATTTTTCCCTTATTATTATTATTTCCCCCTTTTACTGACTACATTTATTTTATCAAAAAAATATGTAATCAGAAACAAATATCTTATGTAGTTATCTGAATTTCGAAAACGTTCTGGTGGGTATAGATGATGACAAAGTAGTAGTACCTATACGTAAGTTAATCAATATTATTTTGTCATTCATGTTGAAATCTGGCGCTAGATCTGACGTAGTTTAAGATGATTCTGTTTCTACTATGGCTTTCAATTCATCCTTGTCTATTCTACAAGTAGTCTTACGCTGGCTAGGGGGCCCGTTATTGAAATCAATATTTCAAAAAAGAACCAGTTTAATTTCGAATGGGTCATGATCTATTCCATTCACGTTGTTGATATTTCGTGCCGTAACGTATGTGCTACAACGGAATTCGTATTTTCAATTCGAAACTGCGATATAAGAGAAAGTCGAACTTCAGCATAATAAATAGTAAATGAATAACTTTTACGAAAATTAATTTATTCCATAGAAAACGTTTTTCCAAATAAAATGTCTACATAGCTATGAATCAATGATAGAAAACTGTTTTCATGTTGGAATTATGAATAAGTATGGAGTATAATACTTAATAAAAAAAAATAGTGGTCGAAACCTCTCAGCGAATATTCGTATTTTTAATAAATGTAAGTCAATAACCATCGGATAGATATAGTAAACAACTCATGCAGAGAAGCAACGGAGTGTCTAGTATGCGCACGCACACATGCATCGTCGAGTCGAGTCGAGAGTCGAGAGTGGCGGCGCGGCGGCGGCGTAGAGGAGGCATGACGGCATGAGAGAACGTCATGCTATTTGCAGTCACGGCATACGGTTCGATTTTACTGCCAAGGTGTGCCAATAACGGTTCGCATCAAAAAAAAAATGTAGTCAGTTTTACATAATTTTTAGTTCGTTGGCTGCCCTTTCACGAAGTGAGGATAAGATATAGCTAGAAAATTTATACATAAATCTATCTAGTCTAGAAATATTATGATGATTACTAAAAACTGGGATATGTACTTATAAACACTGTTTTATTTTTCCTGTAATATTTTTATAAGCATTTATTCATTGATATCCGTGGCAGACAGATGGACAGACATAGTCATTTTTTACGTTTTTGGCACTCTGTACCCCAAAACAAATACTTGAAAGTATGTATGCATGTATATTT
The DNA here is from genome assembly GCA_947507595.1 of Pyralis farinalis. Lineage (NCBI taxonomy): Eukaryota > Metazoa > Arthropoda > Insecta > Lepidoptera > Pyralidae > Pyralis > Pyralis farinalis. The sequence continues at coordinate 8,928,975 of OX382265.1, read as the reverse complement.
TTACGCCAGGTCCCTTGCGGGGTAGGCAGAGAGATCCGAGCGCCATAACTCACTTCTTTAACATTTATAGTTCTTTTCATGCACACTCGCAAGTTCCTAGAGCTCCTAAAATCACCTTCTGACAAAACACGGCCAATTTGATCACGGTTGGTTGGTTAGTTTTGACCTCCCTCGGCTCCTACATCTTTTCACTTTCGCTTTGGGTAACTGTTTCGTGTTTTTTTCATCCTACTATCCTACATTCTTTTACAAGTCCAACGGAACGTGCCTTTTCTTATCTTAACACCGACACTCACTTCTCTTTCAAACCAACTCTCTTTCTTACATCATTATTACGAACGCTGACCAAGAGTTATGCCACAAATTTTGCGCAAGCTCGCATCTGGCACGCATTTACTCTACATTCATGCTCTCTCCTTACCCAGCTTTCAAGCTTATCTGAAATGTTAAGTCAAAACACATCTAGTTGAGACGCTGCTACCAAAACAAACAAAAATATTTTATTGTCTCATTACGGGAAAAAAATATTTTATTTTCACATTATGTTACCGGTACTCCACCGGTGCCCCATATAAACATGGCTCATGTTTTTGGACTAGGCCCATTCAACTGTCATCATTTATTTCATTCCTTCTTAAAGGTACAGAAGCATACATTCCACCTGATATAAGAGAGCTACCGTGGCCTGTGGTTGCTTACATCACTGAGAGAGAGAGATAAATCACTGATCACATACACTTTAAGACCTCCTTAAGAACAGTATAAGACTATTTACTACAATGTTACTACTTCAACGTTAGCTAACGCGATAGACATTTCAAATATTATAGGCTAAACCACATTTAGTTTCCCCCCAGTTTCTAGTTTTCCGGACAACTATTTTTTTTTTTTTTTGCAACTATGGACAGGAGAAAAATTAATGGAAATGCTGTGTTAGCAACGGGTAACAGCGTTACTTTTAGGTTGCGAGCGTTCATATGCTGTGATAACTACTGCTCATCAGACGAGCCTAGCCTATCTAACGGCGATGTGATATAAAAAACCGGCCAAGTGCGAGTCGGACTCGCGCACGTAGGGTTCCGTTCCATTATCTATAAAAACGGCAAAAAAATCATGTCTGTTGTATGGGAGCCCCACTTAAATATTTATTTATTCTGTTTTTAGTATTTGTTGTTATAGCGGCAACAAAAATACATCATCTGTGAAAATTTCACCTGTCTAAATATCACGGTTCATGACATACAGCCTGGTGACAGACGGACGGACAGCGGAGTCTCAGTAATAATATTTTTTTTACGGAACCCTAAAAATGTATATTAAGAACCTACAAATGGTTTCATAAAGTTCGTATGCAGAAACGAGGAAGGAAACAGGCGAAACTATGGTGTGATAAGAATCGTTTAAAAATAAACAAATAAATGTTTATTATTCCATCAGCTGCTGTCAAAGTCACTGGCAGAAGGTATACCTCAACATACATAATACGGGATTTGCTAAAAGCATGCATTAAAAAAAACACTTTTTGCCGTTCTATTCAGACAGCGAGAAGCTACCGACTTTACGATTTCTATATTAAATCCCCTTTTGTTGTTAACCCTCCGAAGCGCACCGGGCCTTTTCGACCCATCTCTTAACCGATCTTTTGTCCCGGTGTACTTACAAGGATTACGCCAACCTAATTACCTGTTTTGCGAGTTGCAACGAGAAAAAATATGCAATCCCTGCGTTCAAAATGACCGACAAACAAACAATACATTGACTAATCGTTGTGATTTCGTAGTTTCATCCTCTACTTAATGCCAGCGGCAAAAGTTCGGGAAAGTTAATTTTGATCTCTTTGTTGGCAGTGGCCATGCTACAAAGATTGCGGTTGCAGAACTGCATTTTTTATACTATATAAGGTATACTGCCCGACTGATGTAAAGATGTTACCGTAAGCTGCGGTAATCTCTACTGTTAACCTCTCCTCGGGAACTTACTAATACCCTCACTCATTCGCAGGAACACAACAACCCTACAGAGAGTTGTATTTAACTGCGGTTTTCATAATATTGCATTATATAAGTTAAAGGTTACGTGCAATGCGATATGCAATTTTAACATTGATGTCACTGAATGCATAACAATAGTCGTTAAAATGTATCTAAAGCTGTGATAGTCCAGTGGATAAGAAACCGGCCTATTGAAATCAGGGCCCCGGTACGAATCTTGGCATATTACCACTAAATTCGTGTTTTCGGATATATGGTATATATTATTATGTGTATTTATCACTTGATCGGCGGTGATGGAAAACCTCGTGAGAAAACGCACACGTCCAAGAAATTATTCGTTAGACGTGTAACCTAACCTAAAAAAGGTCTGCTTTTCTCTCTTAGTTGTGGTGGTGGTGACAGTATTTTCACCAAATCTTATCATTAGGCTTAGGTAGCGAACTCCGCCAATCCTAATGGATTTGGAAACGGGATAATGCTAGGAAGAAGAGGGTAATATACAGTATTTATAACTAAAATTAAAATAACAATATTTTAATTATAAATACTACATTTTAGCTAGTTGAAATTATTTTTAATTATAACTATTATTAATATAAACATAGTTTTAATTTCGAACCGAATATAATTTCATGTAGTTCACACGAAAACAATTTACCACATCGTTGGATTGTATTCTCAATACATTAAAGTGCGCACTTCACGCAATGGCCGTTTAGTTTGAATAACCATAGAACAAAGCGAATAATGAACAAAACTTCGAGTAGCTCTCGGCTTTGTGTTTAAAAGATGACAGCGTACAGCCACAGTATTACAATATCTTCTGTAGCGAACAAAGCTGCATTATTTCTTACATTTGTTGCTTCTCGATTGATTCTTTTCTCTTTCTGTTAACTTTCTGCGTTTGGAGTGCCCTTCAGAACCGCAGCTCTCGAGGTGTTCGCACGGTCTCATATTCGATGTTACGCGTAAATGATTTTTACATGTTACCCCACTAACTTTTTTATTTTGTTACAGAAATTATGAAATAGGAATCCGGCTCTAATCATCGGCCATGGAAATGCAGTCGCTTCCTACGACTTCAAGTATGTTTCTACATATTTTTAGTTTCAATTTTCGTAAAAAAAGAATGAAAGAATGACGAAACAATAGGAGCCGAGGAAGACCAATGCTATCCTACCTAGACTACTCGTACATTAGTCCTGTTTTATTAGAAGGTGATGTCACAGGAAACCGATGGACACAAGCCTATGTTCTGCAGTGGACATTCTTCATTTGAAATGATGATGATGATGAAAACTTTGCCTGTTAGTTTTCACAACTAAAGTAACATCGAATCTAGATCTACTTTATCTAACTTCAACCAAATGCCCAAATATACTACCGCATTTGATTTTAAAATATAATAAAAAGGTCAATTTTAATACTTACACTAGCTACCTTCGCACGGGTAGTAGAACATATTTTTATGTCGTTGGATCGCATCAGCTTATTGCGTCGAATATGTTGATAAGGATTAGGTAACACTGTATAATGTACATATATCTATCCAACGAAAGCTCCTAGGCGGTTTGACTTTTTCCGACATTTTCAACAATTATCATCACATTTGAACCAAATTACACAAAACCTTAACGAATTATACACTTAAACCTTCCTTAAGAATCACTCTGTCTATTGGTAAAAACCTCATGAAAATCCAGAAATCCACAGCTACTAATAAAGAAAAGTGGTATTCTTTGGAGGAGGCTTTTTCCCGAAAGGGGTCCATACAAACAATTGGAAAGTCATGATACATGAACAATTTGTATTTTTTTTTTTGTAATTCTAATCATTTGTAGATTATATTATTGTTATTATTTTTTATATTAATGTTTGTATGAAATCTAAATAAAGTTTAATTATTATTATGTATAGTTTCAAAGAATTAGGTGTATATAGGTTTACGTATACATGTTATATACATGTTATGTACATATAAATCGCATGTTCCGTTGGTTCGGACATACAATCGAATTTCGAGTGTTAAGTGTGATCTTTTTTTTTATACAACGTCGGGCGGCGTACAAGCATACGGCCTACCTGATGTAAAGTACGTTACCGTAGCCTATTAACCCTTCGAAACCCGGGTGGTCGTATATGACCGCGAAATGTCTGGGAAAACGTATATAACGGGTTCTGACTGGTCACTGTTTGTAATATATTAAGTATCACTCGCACGATGACTCCTCTGCTGCTTACACAGCAACTCCTTAGGAGTTTACTGGTGACCTCACTCACACACAGGAACACAACAACCCTCTAGGGAGTTGTTATTTGGCTGCGGTTTTCTGTGAGGTGGAGGTACTTCCCCAGACGGGCTGCTTTGATGCGCCCTACCTCACTTAAAACATCCAGACCAAGACAAACAGACATGTTCATGCACACAAATGTTTGTCTTGTATGGGAATCGAACCCACGAGCATTGGTGTCGAAGTCGCATCATCCCCAACTGAGCCATCGAGCTCGTCAAGGTCTGCTCTTAGCTGTCATATCTACATCTTGTTACCTTAAACGAGCTATTATTTTATATATAACCACTTGAGAATGCGCAAGCTTGCATTGCCAGAGGAACACCTGGCTCGTCAATTATATATAACAATTCAATTTCTTTTTTATTTGTCGGCCATTTTGACCATGTACCTAAAGAGACAGGAACGGTGTTCCTAAACATTCCTATTCTACTTTACAAAGTCACAGACAAACGCACAGACAAACGCACTCACAGACAAACATATAGATTTCATATAGGAACGGTGTTCCTGAAAATATATGTCATGTATACCTCGGAAAAGGCTATAGCGATGTGAATCAAATTTTGATTTAAATAAGGTTTTGCTGTTTAAGTTTGTTTTTCCTTAAAAACGCGATATTATAAAGAAACTAAAATCGTCGACCGAATCTCTAAGAGCTAAACTGTACAATGCCGTATCTATGTATACAGTATGTAGGTGTGTTTACACTTTGAAACGCAGTTCATCGTTTCAAAACGTGTACGGTATATTTTATCGTTGTCAGTGGTTAATTAACGCACGAGATGACGTGTTCGCTGTTTGGCATCATTACCATCATTACCTACTGCCATTCCCACGAGCGCATCTGCCCCCGCTCTCACCCCCAATCATGCACACGGTATTATTAGCCAAGTGATAGATACCGTTCATTTGTTTATACTTTTGTTCAACTGCTATTAATTTTAGTCTCGTAAAGAGCTGTTATAAATACACAGATAGGTTAATAAGTGATTTCTATATTTAATTAAGAATAGAGAATACTGCTATAGGGATTGCTCTGATTTTATACAATTGTTAAAATCGATGTATATATTTTATATATAAACATTTTTTACATAATACCTATCGATGAATGATGAATAGTAAGTAATATGTAACTGTAGATTATTTTATTATATCTACCTTTTCTCAGTTAATCGTTAGTGATAAAAGCAACACTCTTATTAAAAAGAAAAATATTCATTAATTAGCATATTATTTAGTGATTTAAAATTTTATATTAAATTACATTAAATTCCCTGACCACCCTCCTGTAACTTGATGGGTTACTTACTTTTAAATAATTAGTATCGTAGTTAAGAGAATCTTTTATATTAATCTAAACTTCCAGGATCGGATTATAAGGGGTGTACCAAAATGTAGGTTTACAAAGAATATCATAGACACAAAACATGAGCCTTTACTTTGTCAAGACAATAATAGTCGAAAATTATTATTAACGGTTCAATACACGGGACTGGATTTTCTATAGTACATACGATTACTACTTTACAAGGCGGCATCAAAACAGTTATCGAAGAGTTTATAATTACTTTGCAAATAGTATATCATCTGTATTCATCTCAAAGCACAACACGCGCATCAACCAGCCCCATTGGAAGTACACTCCACCGCACAGAAACCCGCAGTCAGACAACTAACTGGAAAGCTTGTGTTCCTGCGAGTGAGTGGAGTTATCAGTAAACTCCTGAGCAATTCCTCCTGTATTGCAAGCGTTTATAGAATAGTAACTATTTTACGACAGGTGCTTCTAAAGCAAAACTAATTGAGCAGAATCGGTTTACACATGTAAATATAGTTAGTACATATATTTCTAGCTGGCCCTGCGATGAAGATGACAGAAAACATGAACAATCAATATCAAGTATCTCTCACTTTTATAGATACTTATCTATGGTACAGGGACGTCACGTGTAGACGTACGCGCTGTACAGCTCTGTACGCCCGCGCCAATCGCGGATAAAAATTGCCCGGGAGCGGTACGCTCCTGAAGACGGCCCGGGTAAGGAGCCCTCGCTCGATGCCCGTACGCGCCACTCGTGGGTGCACGAATTTCTGATTATGTATATTATATACATGGTACTTATAGAGCTATTATAGTCATGCGTGACGAAACTTCTAGGCTATCGAAACTTAAATACAGACATCGTTCCCAAAACGAGAACAACTAAAAAGAGTACGTTTACGTTACATTTATACGTGGTGTTGTTCACACGTGTGCTTATTTATAACTTGTCTATGTATATTCTAAGCATCTTCTTCTTCTCGTTATCTTATAGCGTTATCCCGTTTGCCTAAAAAACCTCCGTAACCCAAAGGGAAAACCAGTTCATTTTTAGGTCACACGACTTTCCGTTGAGCAAGTGACAATTACAAGTGTGTACATAAATCTGAAAACACGAATTCAGTGGTAAACATGCCAGTATTCAAACCGGGTACCTGTTAGGTAAATAAATAGGTCGGTTCTATATCCACTAGACTATCGCTGCTCTAAGTACATACATATGTAAAAACTCCGTTCATCAATCCGCTTTAGCACGAAATATAACCATATCAAAAAAATACAACTTTTCTCTTGATTTTAGTTAAAATTATACACAAGTCATCAATCAGCAACTTCCTTTCGCCACCGCCGCCGCTGCTGTAACCGATAAACGGTTCTGCGCTCATAAATTTTATAACCGTACTCGATTACCTAAATTAGTGTGGGAAAAAGCATCCCTTTGAACGGCCAGTTAAAAATGACAGTTAGAATATCATCCCATCATATCGATTAATATGGTCGCTCGATTAGTTGTCACGCGAGGGTCCGAAGGGCACAGGTGAACTTTCGCACGGTTACCTCGATAACCATCGAGTTGGGATGGTTACATACGTGATCTATGGTTTGTGTTTTTAAAATTATGGTGTTTCGAACGTATTATCACAATTCCATGAATGGACGATAATGTTTTACTTGGTGCACAGTTGGCTCAAATTGTTACACACAGGTTCAAATTTTATATGACTATTAGCTGCTGCCCGCGGCTCCGCCCGCGTGGAGTCAAGTAACGTAGCCTATGTGTTAATTCAGAACATAATCTATCTACGTGCCAAATTTCATTCAAATCCGTTTAGCCGTTTAAGCGTGAAAGAGCAACAAACATCTCCATACATACAAACTTTCGCATTTATAATAGGTATTAGTAGGATATATACGAGTATTACGAGTTCGGTGACGCAGTGGTTAATAACGCTACTTTGACACCAATCCTCGTGGGTTCGATTCACGTACAAGACAAACATTTGTGTGCATGAACATGTCTGTTTGTCTTGATCTGGGTTTTAAGAGAGGTAGGGCGCATCACATCCTTCTCACAGAAAACCGCAGCCAAATTACAGCTACCTGTAGGGTTGCTGTGTTCCGCACGGTGTGGGCGAGATCACCGGTAATCTCCTACGAAGTAGCTTTATTAGCAGCAGGGTAGCATCGCCCGAGTGATACTTAATGTTTTGCAAGCGTTAATAGGCTACATTATATACAGTATTTTATACATACAATTCTATGTAAGGTCGGGAGGCATACCTACATGCATACGACCCATCTAATGTAAAGCAGAAGTGGACGTGCTGGGAAGTGGACGTTTTGGGAAGTGGTCTTTATGAGACAAAAGGAACCTAACCTGACCGGGGTAATAGAAATCCTCCGTTGATAATACATTTTTCTTCTTCCTAGCGTTATCCTATTTCCTAATTTATTAGGATTGGAGGAGTCCACTAGCTAAGCCTAAGGATACGGCGAAGATAAAAAAAAATACATAAAGCAACTACCGACGGACCATAATCCAAATACACGTTTATTAAAAACTAGCTGCTGCCCGCGGCTCCGCCCGCGTGGAGTCAAATAACGTAGCCTATATGTTAATCCAGATCATAATCTATCTACCTGCCAAATTTCATTCAAATCCGTTCAGCCGTTTAAGCGTGAAAGAGCAACAAACATCCATCCATACATACAAACTTTCGCATTTATAATATTACGAGTAGTAGGATTATAGTAGGATATATTTTCTGGGACGTGCGGGTTTCCTCATGATAATTTCCTTCACCGCCAAGCAAGTGATAATTAGAAAAATGTATGTATATCAGAAAACACAAATTTAGTTTTAATCTTTTGTTTATACATATATCGGATAATAAATTAGGCAAATTGTTGCATTGACATTTGTTTTATACCCCTAGCACGTTTGTCAGGATGTTAAAATAGCTACAAAAATGTCATAACGCACACTGTTATAGAATTGAAGATCTTTGTGTAGTTATAGACAAATGACACTAGATACTGTTAGAGTTTGTGCTCTCACTGATAGAGACAGTACAACAAACATATTTTGATTTTAATGTACTTCATCGCAATTTTATTTTATACCACTAAGGTGGCAATCAAGCATACGGCCTGCCTGATGTTAAACAGTCACCGTAGCCTATGGATATTTGCAACCCCAGAGGCGTCACTCATGCGTTGCCGATTTAATTTATTAAGCAACAGGTGAATATAAACATAACTTACGTCGATCAGTCGTTCACTGATGTCGATGCCTGGGGACAACAGTTTTCCAACGGCAAAGTTAAGTCTCCCCCAATCCAGTTCAAATTTAATAGATAAGTAATAAAATATAAAATAAATTTGATTTCCAATTTTCAAGTTCACCTATAAAGACACTAATATTGTATTAATATGTTTTGAAGACTTATTTGGGGAGTTGAATTTACAATATCAACTCAGCTCCCGAGATTTACGAACTATATATTTCTACAACTTTGTGCGGAACTCTCAGTGTGCGAGCCCGACTCGAACTTGGCCGATTTTTAAACAACTCCGCGCTGCTCTGGCTTACGAACAGTTGATTGTATTTTTCATGAGCCAATGTACTGCAGAGCGTGATGGCGTCCTGTGTGGGTTGTATTCTCATTGTATATTTATTAACACAAGACTTATCTAGAGAAACAAAACCAAGTATAGCGTAACGGTCAAATCAAAAAGAATACAGTATGCTAAACTGTAGAAAGATATTTAGGTATGTAACTCAGACACATAATTCTCATGTAGACCACGTTCGCAATGACGAAATAAAAAATATAGTAGGTTTTAAAGTTGAATATTAAATTTGCAACTGAACTGAAAATCCCCTCCTTTTTTTTAACTCGGTTAAAAATAAGAAGAGTCATGATCCGTTAGTTCGGACATGCTTAATGCAGGAGAAAGAATCACAAAATAGATACAATGAGAAGTGGAAGAATGTAGTAATCGGTGAAGGCCAAGATTCACCACCTACCATTACCAAATTGGTCGTGTTTTATCAGAAGGTGATGTCGAGAATCTTCGCAACCGGCGAGAGTGTATGATAAAAGCTATAAATGTTAAAGAAACGAGTGAGGTATGTAGAAATAAAGTCATGTGGCGCTCGGTTTGCTCTGTCTACCCCGCAAGAGACTTAGTGTGAAGATATACATTGATATATATATATATATATATACCTACATCTTTACGCCAAAGCGATTGCGTAATAGAGGGATAGAACTAAGCGGCAAAAATATTTTAATAATAGATTCCTAAATATTATAAACAAAAATTATAGGTGCCTTCTAGATGATTTAACCATCTATAAACAATTTAACGCCTGACTCATTTGTCATCAGGTACCTATAAAGACCAATTTGTCTAAAATTGTCAAAATAACCATCCACAAACGACCGTGCGCATTCTACAACAATGACAACAATGCGAGATGGAAATATTGACATTCCTAAATTCAATGGCAAATGCCAGCTGCTCCACGCAGTTCATCAAAAAGCAATTCACACACGGTACAAAATAAACTGGTACTTTTTTTTAATAGTGCCTACACACATCTAAACATATTGCGGAACCTGTGATTATCTCTGGCCGCTTTTATTGAGACGTAGAATTCCATAGCCCCACTTCTTGGCTTTATCCCTCATTGTCTATGCGAGCAGTTTTATGAATATTTTTTTTCTCTCCTTACATTCGACACCGCGTTTCCTGCCTGCAAGTGTATTCTCGTATACGTTTTTGTTGAGATGGGATGTCTTCAATAGATGTGCCTTTGTGCCTTTTCGACTGTTTGGAGGTGTATTAATAAAGGCATATTATCTTGCGATAAAAGTTTCGTGGGATCCTCGGGCGTATAAAGTCGTTCAACCAAAAACTTGCTTGCATTTTTTTGTATGTACTTACTGGTAATTTTGATTTTAATGGATAAAGTGGCGATATTTTTACGCATAAAATTTTGTCTGTCACGAATTTTTACGCATAAAGTTATCTAGGCACTGTGTCTAGGTATTTAAAAAACCGGCGAAGTGAATCCTACATTTTCAGAGAACGTAGGGAGTCTCGGGAGGCATTCTTGCTTACGGTACACCTGTAGTGATTACCGTAGCCTATGAATTCTTGCAATACAGGAAGTATTTCACCACTGCTGCCAATGCAGCAATTCCTCAGAAACTTACTAGTTAGTGATTTCGCTAACTCGCAGGAGGGCAACAACTCTCCAGGGACCAGGGCGATCTTCCATCCTCCAGAGAGTTGTTATTTATCTACGTTTTTCTGTTAAGTCTAGGTCTTCACCAGCCGAGCTATTTTGATGCACCCTAACTCTCTTGGATTAGATATCTACTGATAATAGAAATTTGATTTTGGGTGCATTCATTTTCACACTGTGAGAACAACTCCAAAATTGCAAATAAGACATTCCCATGGTCAGGTATGATTTAGGTACACTGTGAGACTACAGTGTACCTAAATCATACCTGACCGTGGGAATGACTAGACAGTCTAGACCACTGGTGATCGAATTGCTGTCTGGCAGTTTGGCATAACGTAAGAGTACTTATAGGTAATCACGATACCTACCCTATTTCAAGCAACTTCTCCACAACTGCATTAGTTAATACATAGTTATTTAATTTTAAATTATTTTATGCACTTTTTTATTATTCTAATGTGTACAAATTTTATAAATCTTTTAAGACGTAAAAAATTTTCGTTTAACGTTGTAACAAAAACATACGAAGAAACACAATAAGAATGTTTGTAGTATATATAACCCATATATTTATGCGAGTCAATAAACAACATAATATCAAACAAAAGCCGTAGGAAGATCTTCAATTGCATTTGCAATGCCTACTATTTGACTTGAACCTGCTTGAAAGTGAGTGTTAGACAATACGTGGCCACCCCAAGGGGGCGGAGTCGCAACGCTCCCTGCCCACGTTGTTCATTATACAGACACCATAGAGTCGCAGACTATTGTGAGTATTACCTACTACAATATTATGTGTCCACTTTGCCTTGATTTATGACGTAGGGTGAGATCGGGAGAAATTAATAGCTCTTATTGCGTATCTACTCTCATATATAAAGCAGAAGATTTTTTTAAAGTGATGACTTCTTATGGGAGGGTAAACCGCTTCGTTACGTAACGCGTTATGGCGCCAGTCTGTCTGGCTTCCCTTTCTTTCACGCATACGGCAGCTTTAATTATATATAGATTAGTTTAAGTTATCACTTCTGTCGGGCATCCCGAGACGCACACGTTTTTATTTCTTTTAATGGTCTATTTGTTTGAACGCACTAATCTCTAGAACTACCAGTCTGATTTGAAAAATGATTTTTGCATTTGATAGCCCGATACTTGGGGAAGGTATAGGTTATAGGCTATTCAACAACACGATACGACCCAAAGAAAATATACCGGGATACGCGTGGATGAAGTCGTGGACTGCAGCTGGTCTTCTTTTATGTATAATCAATGTATTGATGTGTTACTAATCAGAAGCACTGAATTAGTTAAAATATTTCAGCAATATTGGTGATAAGATCACATGTAGGTAGGTATAAATACGAAACATTATTTTTACAATGTCGGACACCCACCTGATGTAACGTGGTTATCGTAGCCAGTGAACGCTTACAATGCAAAAAAGCTCACGCTTTGGCACCTCCGCTGCTAACGAAGCAAATCTTTCTACTGGCAACCGTGCTCACTCACAGGAATGCACTCATGGGAGGAGGTTTTTATTTAGCTGTCGTCTTCTGTGAAGTAGAGGTAATTGCCTAGCCAGACTGCTTTTTGACAAGGAGACGTACAAATAATAGAAAGCGTACCTACTTTAAATCTTGAACATCAAACCTAATTTATATATTGTGAATGTGAATTTGAGGAGCTCACAATCATGATGTGCGGCGTTTCGTATGTCTGCTAAATCAAGCACACAAAATCCCCAAAACTTAGCCTGTCTCAATTTTGTCTTTCCATTTTCGTTTTTGTACACAAGACTTTTATGACAATTCACAAGACTGCTGTTAAAAAATATCTGTAATTTAGCAATATCGAAAAAAGCCACATCTGTTCTGGCGTTAGTTTGTGGGAAATACGACTACAAAAGAGTTTCCAAACTTTTAAAAATATTTTTTGAAGTGGCTCATACCGATGAAGAACTGTCCTCGCATCACCTCGTAGGTAATACGTCGTTCAAGATTTATTGTTTAAGTATAACGTTTTCCTCGATTCCTGCAGATGAAGGCCGAATGTCGTCATTCAGAAAAACATACCCACACTCAAAATTCGCACACGCACCAACGAATCACGGTATTCAGACAAGGTGCTACTTTCAAAAAACAAAGAACAACTTTTAAATTAACGCAATGTATAATAAAACAATTGAGAAATTAGTTTTCGCCAATTTTAAAACAATCTGAAGTGAAAACACCTTTATGCACGTTGGACACATTTGGGATGAAATGAGGCGACACTCTTTCTTAACAACCTAAAAATAATGTTCATAAGTTTATGAAACTTTCACTTCTGACGCGCAGTCTACGACTACGACAGTCTTTGTTTTGTTTAATAAAATATAATAGGGATTAAAAAATGCAAAAAAATAAAAAATATGAGCAGCCTAGACTGCAAAACTTTCAGTGTGACCTATGTATTCATGAAATTTGTGTAAACTGTATCCTCTATTCTCCCAGGTCGAATCCTCTACGACGTGCCCTGTGCAGTGTGCCGGGACCATTCATCAGGAAAACATTACGGGGTTTACGCCTGTGACGGTTGCGCTGGATTCTTCAAACGGTCTGTGAGGCGAGACAGGAGATACACGTGCAAAGCTAGGACGCCAGGCGTCTGCCTGGTAGATAAGGCACACAGGAACCAGTGCCGATCGTGCCGGCTTGCTAAGTGTATCGATGCTGGCATGAATAAAGATGGTAGGTGAAGTATTATGTTTCGTAATAAGCCTATAGAGCGAGATAATAATAAAGTTTTATGCGATAACATATTGAACAAGAAGTCGAATCATCCATAATAGAAAAGAAAACTAGTTAGCCTCTAATTTTTTTTGTACTACGTTGAGAGACACACAAGAATAGGGCCTAACTGAATCAAAGTGTAACCACTTTGATTCAGTTGGGCGTAGGCTATTAAGGAATAGTACAGAAATAATGCACCTCCTGCTGCTAACGCCAACTTCTTAATTTCTTATTAATAACCTAACTTACTCGCAGGAACGCAACAACCCTGCAGGGAGTTGTTATTTGGTTGCGGTTTCCCGTGAGGTACTTCCCTAGTTGAGGTAGCTATGTTGCCCACCTCTCTTAAAAATACTCAGGCCAAACTGACATGTATATTTCTCCAAATGATTGTCCTGTGTGGCAATCGAACCCATGAGCGTTGGTGTTTAAGTAACGCTACTTACACTGCCCCACCAGTGTAAGTAACGCTCGTCGACTTCTCTAGGGCATCAATTATAAAAATTCACATTTGTTTCAGCTGTGCAACATGAAAGGGGCCCTCGTAACTCTACAATAAGACGTCAAATGGCACTATTCTTAAAGGATCCGGCCCTTCCTTCTCCTGACATTAACTTACCGTTACCTCCGGTAATGGACCTTACCATGTCCAAGCACAGCTTAATGCCCCCTCCATCGATAACTTCGTTTCACAACGCCTACTCCTTCAACCGATTGAGACTACCCCAAGCACCATTAACGCGAAGTTCTCTTAACATTACTCCACTATCTCCACCTCCTGTTACTCCTGTACTCAGCCCTGCGTTCATATGCGAAGCAGCCGCTCGTCTCCTTCTCATGAACGTCAAATGGACGCAGCTCGTCCCAGCGTTCACATCCCTATCTCTTTCTGACCGACTCCTCTTACTCGAAGAATCTTGGAGGGATCTCTTCATTCTCGGAGCAGCACAATATCTCTATCCGATGGATTTGAAGAAACTTCTTGATGGAGAAGACACGAGAATAAATGCAGAGGATGTGAAAGAATTTGAAAAAGTATTAGCAGAATTGGTTAACACTCGCCCTGACACCAATGAGTACTCGTGCCTGCGAGTTATCATTCTTTTTAAGACTAGTTTTGGAGAAAAATGTAACAGGAGGCTGCAAGATCTTCCAGCTGTTGCAGCTATACAAAACCACACACATATGCTTCTTAATGACGTAAGTTTTATGTATCTATCTCTACTTTTTACAGATTGCAATGTATTTCAGGTAGCATTATCTGGAGCTAATAATTAGCTACTTTTTGTAGGTATTACCACTAGGTTATTACATGTTTTCAAAAGTACACGTGATGCCCTTGATGTTTAAAGCGTTTATTGGTAATGGCAGTTGCTTACTATCAGGCAAGCCGTTCGCTGGTGGCAAACAAATATCAGACAAGCGCTAGTATATGAGAAGCTTCTTTATGACTCTTTCAAAAACCTGTAAGCTTTGTTGTAACTTGGCAGTAAGTGAATGCCGGAAGTCGCAATCTAAGGACTTGCAAAGAAACATTTTAGTTCCAATATGTTAGTATGAATTACCTACCCGTCAATGGTAAGCGGTGTGCTTTTAGAAGGTGTTGCTCCTTTAAAGAACCACTGTACAACGGATGTAAAATAGAAACGTAATTATAATACTATAATGAATTACTTAAGATCAATGAATGTTGAAGATGTCAGTGAGGTTTGTAAGGATGGAATCATTGGCGCTCGATTCCCTGTGCTTACCCGCAAGGGATTTGGCGTGAAGTTATAGATAGATTACTATAATTAGTCATAAACTCAGTTAGTTTCTTCTTACAACCTATAACTATACGGACCTAACTGCTTAATGCCAAATGAAAGTTTGGGTTCGTTAATAATCACCATTCGTCAATCGAGCCACAAGTCAGAAGCATTCATGTTCAGATCAAACACGTTTCGGATGTTTTTTTTTATTATCAAAGCCCTTAAAAATCTGCTAAGACACCTAGATCTTAACAGCAGTAAGCTCAGTGTTATTTTCATGGCAGATATTAAGTGCAACCAAAGAAGTTTATAAGATAATTGAAAATTAATTTTGTTCCAGTACATCACACGGACCTACCCCCTCGAGTTGTCACGCTTCAGTCAACTTCTACAGCTCTTGCCCGTCATCAGGCGAGTCTCCAGCGATACCATAGTCGAGCTGTTCTTCCGGCCTACTATAGGAGACACGGCCATAGAAAGAATCATTGGAGATATGTACAATTCTGGGAAAGATGTTTGATTTTGGTACTTTTTCGAATATTTATTAAGTAGAATTTAATACAGAAATTTTATTTTAAATATTTGCTATAGGTGTACATGCTTGTTTAAACTATGAACTTAATATTTACTAGCGTATAAATGTTATGTCTACGGTTTAAAACCATTGAGACTATGGATTCCCAAAGGGGTCTCTACAGACCCACTGGGGTCGATGCTGCCATGCAAGTGATACGAAAATTTTATATATCTATTATAACGGCAGAAGGTTTATGCAAATGTCTGAAAATCTCTGATTTACACGATGAGCTAATTTTGTATAAGTAGGTATTAGATGATTGGTAGTAAAACATTGACCTTTTCTCCGAAAACAACAACGGGTTCCATGTTCTGAAGAGTTGAGACTAAATTAAAGCTAATCTCAATAGTATGCAATTTTCGTTTTAAAAACCCAAAAATCTTTTTTTTGTAGTCGTTGTCAAACTCAAAATCAACTACAATGTCTGTGCTGTATTTTCTAATCCACTACTGAATTTTCTCTTTAAACTATCATAATGCAGGTAGTGTTGTAATGGAGGACTATGACCACGACTCAAACGTTATTTGTAATAAAAAATTATTTGCATCATCCTAAACAGACAAGTACATAGTACTAGGGCAAGTCCTGTGTTCATAGACTTAAAAATATTCATGAAATAAACGGTTTGTGCTACGTATTAAAAAAGAATTGTCAATTGTTAAATTCAAAAGATTATGAGATAACATCTCTCATAGTAGTCAAATGTATATTCAGTACACACATATGTATTATTGTATTGAAGCTACGGCTACCAATATTTAATTTATGTTTGATTTCAAACTAATATCTAGTCAAGTTAAACCCCCGTTACTTTGGTAATCTGTAGCCGTAGTTTTCAACTAAATTTCAAAACCGATTCAATCAAAAAGTATACAATTAGCTCATAAGAATTACGTTTGTTATGGAATAATTGTGCCAACACTGCAACAATGGGTGCCAAATGTAGCGCCTAGTAGAATTGCCAAAAGACAATTGAAATAAAAATATCATTAAAAATATATTTTCTATCTAACTTCGTGTTAAATAGGAGAGTAAACAATGAATGAGGAATAAAGCAGTGTATTTGCCCTGTTTAATTCGTCATAAACTCGACTAACAGATGACGGAAACTGTGCATCAGTTACAGATATGTAAATTTTCATTTAAAAGCTGAACTTTCAGAGAGTAAGAACATTTTTGCGTGTCTTCTAGAACAATTTGTAAGAGGTTATGGTGATCACCCAAGTTAAGCAAAATTCACCAAACTTATAAGTAACTAGTGAATTGCTTTATTTTTAATTTTAGCTAAAATCAAATATTTTAAACACGGAACATATATATTTTTAACGCAGTCGGAAAAGCCTCGTGATGATTTAAAACACAATTATAAATAATATCCCATGGACTCAACACGTTACAAAAACCTACTTTAGTAAACAAATGTACAATTGCTAGGTTGATAGTGTATTAGGTGTACTGGTATTGTCATATTTGCTCTTGTAAATATATATTTTTTTCACAACTGCTGATCGCGCTTCCTCTTAAGTTGAGTTCAGCTTATCAAGTTTTACTCTGGAACTTAATAAACATAAAGGAATTAGGAATACTGTATTTTCAGATTGGGATTAATAGTTCCAAGCATTATCAAATGAACAAACTTTATGATATTATTGTGGATGTCTTATTCAATTGTTATATCCTAGCTCCTAGTGGTAATTTGAGTTCAACCTATTTCGGACTCTTTGTCTACTTTTTATTTCCTTTATTCATGTATAGACTGTTTTCGGCAAAGAGAGACAAGTTTTGAATTTTGACATGCGTATTTGCTACAATTTTATATTCGATACCAGTACTAATTTAATGTTAATCAGTGTTATGAAATGAATACAATTCTGGCTTCAAAACTGGTGAGATAGAAAACGATGTAGGTATTCTTCCTTACAATGGTTTCTTTTGTGATTGTATTCGATGCAAAGCACCTCACAGATATTTAAAGAAATGTTCAACAATAAGCACCTTATCGTGTTATAGTAATGAATAGATAGAAACTGTAGATAATGCTGATGTAAAATATATATTATTATACATATATTATAGAGTAAAATATTACAATGTTAATCGTAAGTAAAGCATATAAGACCACTTATTTTTTTTTATTGACTAGCGTTACATACTCTCCCAAAGTCTTCACCTGCGTAGTTTCAATTATTTAATAACGTTGGAACAGTGCGCTTTTCAACTACTCGTACTTATTATACATATACCAACAATATGAGCAATAGACCAGTGGATAAAGAACTGCCCTATTGACCAACTAGTCCCCAGTTCTAATCCTGGTATCTACTCCACTAAATTTGTGTTTTCCGATTAATGTACTTGTAAGTATCACTAGCTCAGCGGTGAAAGAAAACATCGTGAGGAAACCCATACGTCCAAGAAATTATACTTCGGATGACCTTCCTACATGTTATGTAAGCTAAGATAGAACTGGTTTTTCTTTAGGTCGTGGAGGTCTGACGGCAGTCGCTCCATGTAAATACCTAATCAGTATCTGTTCCAAATCCTTAGGCTTATTGGACCCCGCCAATCCTAATGGATTAGGAAATAAGAAGCAATAAGAAGCAGATTATACCTATACAAGATTGAGTGGTAAAAGCAAACAGACACACACCACACACATACACAGAAAATCGCAGATAAACAACTTCCTGGGGTATTATTATGTTCCTGCGATTAATGTACTACTCGTAACCTAACCTAAGTTACGAGCACGGTAGTAACGCGCGAGCGGTACTTATTGTATAGCAGCATTCACAGGCTACGATAACCACTTTACATAGGATTATGCCTCTCGAAGTTATAAATACATAAATAAATATTGTCGGACAAATTACACAGCGCCATCTAGCCCCAAAGTAAGCGAAGCTTGTGTTATGGGTACTAGGCAACTGATAAACATACGTAAATACATTTTTTTTTGTAAATACATACTTATTATACATAGAAAATACCCAGACCATGACAAACAGATATGTTCATGCACACAAATGTTTGCCATGTGTGGGAATCGAACCCACGAGCGTTGGTGTCAAAGTCGCGTCATTCACGACTGAGCCACCGAGCTCGTCTGACTCGTCGAAGGCAAACTGTATTTTTATATCGTAGTGATATAAAAATACAGTTTGCCTTATGTGATGCAGTTACCGTTAACATTTAACTCGAGCTCCTCCGTAGAGGTTGCCTGCCTTTGGTGTTGCTGATGGGTGCCAAACACGTGATTGTCCAGTTAATGCGAATAGAGCGTTAGTAGGTATAGAAATAATTTAAAAATATTCAGATTTCCTAGACTTGAATCATCTGAACGTTATTAGGGTTTTTTGTATACCACTACTAAGGTGGCAATCAAGCATACGGTCTGCCTGATGGTAAACAGTCACCGTAGCCTATGCACATTTGCAACACCAGGAGTGTCACTCATGCGTTGCCGGCCCTCTAAAAACCTCTTCACGCATTTCTTGAAGAACTCCATGCTGTAGTCCCTTGGAAAAACCTCGGCTGGGAGCTCATTCCACAGCTTGAGAGTTCTCGAAAGGAAACTTTATTAAATTATTTCTTCGTCCGACGTAAACAAATGGATACTCTGGATGGAAAAAATAAAAATACTAGATGGAATTGTAGCAGCGTGGTTGGTATATTAAATTAAATATTTTTAAATTACTAATAAAACCGCTCAAGACTTACGACTATGCGGTGGACTTGCGCTAGGGGCAAAACCTGAGGGTAACAGAGACGGAGTCGAAAATCGAGCCGGTTTTTCTTTCTTTCACAACAAACCTGCAGTAGAGCACCATGAAGGCTAGGGCGATTAAGACAGCGGCGGTGACCAGCACGTCCGACTGCGCAGGCAGAGCACCTGCTTGGAACCACCAACACGCTGACACCAGCATCCATTCCTCTATGCACATCACCAGGTAAATCGTCACCTGTACACACAAACTTACGCTCATACAATATCACGATTTTGTCCTTGCTTGAATATAGATTGCTTGAAGAGGCTCATAGAAAATGCCTGTTATCTATGGAAAATGCTCTATGTGAAACACCAAAAATTACCAAAAAGTGAACTGGGTAATAACAGACCCGCATCTATTTTGCCAGTATTGAGTAAAGTATTTGAAAGGATAATGCTTGATCAATTGCAACTCTATTTTAAGGACAATAAAAATTTTCATAATTTACAATATGGATTTATATGCAGGAATAGCATTGGTCAAGCATGTTCTTAGCTCATGGGAGAGATCCCATGATGTTATTTACTCGAATAATATCTTACCGACAAAAATAGCTGGAAATGATTCAGCAAACATATCGTTCTTTTTCCCACTAATATCTGGTGTTATTGTACCGCATGCAAGACTTTTTTTTATTGTAACGTCTAATTTTAAATCGCGTGTCTCGCTTTAGTGAAACATAATTTATATTATAGACTAAAATGACACCAAAGAAAGATACAGCTAAGTCTATGAAGAACCCAGTCAAAACAATTGTAAAAACAATGAAACTCAAAAAGGAAAGTTACCAAAAATTTTCAAGATGCATCTTCAAAATACTGACCAGTGGTTACACACGGTAGGCCGTCAATACATGTCATGCTGGAGAAGATCTATGTGGAAACTAGAAAGCTGGACTTCCCAGAAACGAAGATATGAAAGGAATGAAAGATATGAAAGATATGAAAGGCTATTACAGAAATACTTACGCTATTTTGAAGTGGCTTAAGCACTCTCACGTCATTCAGAAGTGTCTAGGAAAAAGCAACAAAAATACTGGAAAATCTATAAACATAAAGATAATTTCATAAAAATATTGCTGCGTATATTATTTCTCTTTTATAAATGACTTATTATTTTTAATTTTTTAGACTTAGATACGCACGGTGCGTTAATTAGCAATCTCCTCTCCAAATGGAGCATTGGTATTGCGAGTCAAAGTATTCAAAAATTACTCGGATTTTCGAAGTATCCATCTTTCCCGTCTAAGCTGAAGAAAAAAAAAAACGATGCACATTTTTTAAAAGAAGATCCTCATAGTTTCACTCCAAAATCTCACACCATGATGGTTTAATAATATCAATTCAAAATATCTATTACTATAAAACGACAATTTCATTCTTTAACCCCTACCTATTATATGTCTTTTATACCAAAAGCCAACTCTTTTATTTAAAAATATTTTATGTACCTACATTCGCGACCTTGTTATATGTTATGTTAATTATAGAATTTATCTATACAAATTTATGTTCTTTATGATACAAATTAATAAGTGTCTGTTTGTAGTGTCATAGTAACAGCTTTTACTAAATGCATATGAATATAGTACACGTCACGTAAACCGAATTCAGGAACTTGCTAACAACTTCAGTCACTCTCAGGAGCAATAATAATAGCATTAGTATAGCTTGCTAGTCAGCACGACAGTGCGCTGCGTAACTAATACCCTAACTAATCATATTTGAAAGCCTATTTTAAAAGGAATAAGCGTTGAATTGAAATTTGATTTCATTGTTGATTATTTTGCGGGTGCTTTCAGTTGGCATACTATGCTCAATAAAGCAACAATTGGGAAAGTTAATTAGAATTTGTTTAATGGTAAGACTATGATGTTACTACTCTTAACATAAATAGTTTCTAAATAGAAAAAGGCATTATTTGTTGAAGTTGGTTAAATGTTTGTTCTGTTAAACTAGATTTTATAGTTATCTAAATACGAGTAGTTTTTATAGAGACCAGCCGAGTGAGAGATATAGTTTGTTAACTTATTGTTTGTTGTTAATTAATAAGTGTAATTTATGATAACTAAAAAATTACCATTTGATTTAATTGATCTCATCTATTAGTCTCATTTGTAAATAAAGCAAAAATTTGAAAATAACATCGTGTATTATTAAAGATTTCGAAATTTCTCGAGATACTCGAGAAATCTTGGTCGAGAATTCTCGTGTCTCGAAAAGTCGAGAAATCAGAAACCCAAAGTGTGTCCCTTACTACTCATCTCCGTCAATAATTGAAAGTATTCATTCCTTCACCCCGTAATGATGGGCAAATGTGAATGTTTATCTGTATGCAATCAACGACCTAAAAATTGAAAAAGCAATGATCTTGTAACCCAACTCACACTGTATTGTAAGGAATGAGGGCTTATACCAGGGTTGCCGACGGTGCTAATTTAAACGGCATATCTCACTTTGAGATCCTAGTGTCATGTATCTCGATGACAGATATGGGGGCGGCGATCTGAATGTACCGGTTTCCTTAATGCTTTTATTCTATTTAATTTCGGGCATTACAATAAGCAATGAAAAGTTTATTTATTTTGATCACTGCTTAAATACAGTACGCGTAACATGGTATATATTTGACAGAAGGTCAAAAATTATAATTGTAGTTTTTGAACTCCATAACAAAAATAGTCGAAAAATTACAACTTTAACCCTATACCTGACAAAAAAATAAATATTTGTATGTATCTATTACTTTTTTTTATACAACTAGATTGGCAAACAAGCATGCGGCCCACACAATTGTTTAATGTCCATCCTCATGAAAAAATGCTTCAAACGTAATACAGTTTTGCAAAACTCTCATGTTCTTAGCGTTATCCCGTTTCCTAATCCAATAGGATTGGCGGGGTCCGCTACCTAAGCCTAAGGATTTGACGGAGATACTGATTTTGACATGGGACAACAACTGCTCGGACGGCAGTCGCTCCATAACGCAACGGGAAAACGGGAAGTCGGACAAGTGATAATTACTAATATGAGTAAATAAATCCAAAAAACAAGAATTTAGTGGTAACGTGACCCCGCCAGTATTCGAACCGGGGACCTGTTGTTCAGTAGGCCGGTTCTTTATCCACTGGGCTATCACTGCATGTTCAGTTTTGCAAATCATTCAACAAAAATAACCATATTACCTACAGGTTTGTAACTAAGTATCGTCGTTTATGCCAAAAGATTTTTTTTTCATTTTTTTTCGCAACAACTTCCTTAGTACAGTTGACATCCCTATATACGACCCTTCATGTGTCATTGACAAACAAACCGATGCGGACGTCAGCCAACTCGTATCGTCTGCCTGTCCCGACATGTGTGCGCTCTATATTGTGTCTAAATCCCCGATTAATCTCCAACTTTTATGAGCTTTTGTTCACTCCCTTTAAAGATATTTTTTGCATCAGCCCGATTTGCTAACAATATCAGTAACAAAACCAAACAAAATTCAACTTTAAACAACTGCATGACAGTTCATAATCCGTAATGTCTGTCGGGTTTTGCGAATAGAGAATTTTTAGCCCTATGATATTAAAAATAGGATTGACTTCGAAGTGCAGTCAGGGATCGTTCGTTCTCTGCGTATTAACTTCTACAGTTTATAGTCTTTCGGGCGCGTCAATTTGTGTATTGTCATTTTGACATAATAGCCGTGCCATCCCCAGGACTTATTGGTTGAAATCCGACGACAGTTATGTCAAAATTTTCAAAGGTTTCATCTCTCTGTCGTACATGTGAATTCGTTCGCGGAGTGTGAATGAGAGGATGTATGAATTGAAGTATAATGCCTACTTAGTGAAATACGGCTTGGTTATTGAGTGAATATAATCATTCGAGTTATGAATTTAATGATATTGATGTATTATAATAGGGCCGTGGATAAAATACGTTGTCGCACACGGATTGATATTGCCGATAATGTAATGTTTTTTTTCTTTTTATATATGTATTAAGTAGTATAATGTAACGAATTTTGTAATAATTAATGTGTAATACAATAAAGTAAACAACAAAAAGGAAATAGCAGTTTAAGCTTTTCGTACATTCCGGACTAAAACTGGGAAATTGGCCAATCCATTTTTCCACATGTTTGATGGCAAATGCGGACGAGCTCGACTGCTTTGTTGTGTGTAGTCTTAGTCTGTCAGATAGCTAGATAAATATGACTGTATTTGATTGTAATATGATGATTTTTGTTATATCGATAATTTGGTACACCTATCAACCTAAGTCGGTACTATGATAAACAAAAAATTAATTGAAACGGAGTTTGAAGATTTTACCTAGTTCACTAATTAATAAAATTAATTAATTGTTAATCATTGTTATAGTAATAAAAATATTCGCTGTTCAAGTTTATAATTTCAATTGTAAATAAACTAAACTAACTAGCTACATTGATATCGCAGCATCAATATGGAATAAGGCACATCACAATCAATCAATCATATATTTTCAACAGTTAAACATACCTAATACCGGGGGTTTCTAAACTTTTGCTATTATAAATTCATATATGTAGTTCTATTTCGTTCACAATGACGACATAAGAAATAGACTCGGTTTGAGAGAGTGTTGTTGTTAAAATAAGAAGAGGCATGCACCGTCGGA
The DNA here is from genome assembly GCA_947507595.1 of Pyralis farinalis. Lineage (NCBI taxonomy): Eukaryota > Metazoa > Arthropoda > Insecta > Lepidoptera > Pyralidae > Pyralis > Pyralis farinalis. Next base: position 8,904,582 of record OX382265.1, on the reverse strand, counting down.
CATGAAGAAAAAATGCAGGAAGAACCACGAAACATATAGGTACCACGTGAAAGTAGAGGGATGTAGGATCCGAGGATGAAGACTTATATATAATACATTATATATTAGCCCACCCTCGACACTCTAATATGTAAATTGTGAAAGAAATAAAACATTTTTTTTTTTTTTTAATTATATACATGATCAAACTAGTCGTGCTTTATCAGAAAGTTACGTCAGGGGGCCTAGAAACCGGCGAACGTTCATGGGAAGAGCTATGAATATTAAAAAAGCAAGTAAGATGTGTAAAGATCGAATCATGTAGCGCCCGGTTCCCCTAAACCGCAAAGGCGTGATGTACATAGCTCTATTTAAAATTAATTTTAAATTGTATATTAAAATTTTATGATCATGGTTTTATAGCGACTATGTAAACAATTCGTAACGCACTAGATAACGTTTCTTTTTATTGTATCACAGTACCTAACGTGCTCTATATAGAACGCCAGGTGCACCGATCCAAACATACGAAAGGAACAAGCATGATGTATTTTTTTAGGGTTTTGTACCTACAGTGTAAATGAATCACTATTTTAACATAAGTAGTTTTAGCATAGACTACACTACGCTACGCACAGTGTGACGTTATTTCTCCGACATTGCCCACCGCTGCATTGAAAGATGTTTTCAAACTATTGGCATGGAAAGCATCTATTTTGCCATTTGATCCCTACGGGAGCTTAGACACGTCTGATATTTTTTAAATCAAATCCTATTATATCGTATCATATTTTCATATTTTTAGTTCTTTATTACAGCAGTGATAGCCCAGTGGAACCGGTGTATTAACACTATTAACCAACAGATCGCCGATTGAATCTTAGCATATACCACTAAATTCGTGTTTTCGGATTTATAAGTGCATATTTGTCAAGTAGTAAAATTAAAGATATAGTAATACAAATTATTATATTTTTTTTGGGCTTTTTTCGAATTACGAAACATAGATATATAGATACAACGCGAAAGTATAAAGACGTAGGAACTCCAAGACTTACCTACCATGACAAAATTGATCATGTTTTATCAGAAGGTGATGTCAGGAGCCTTAGAAACCAGCGAGCGTGCATGAGGAGACCAATGAATGTTAAAGAACCGAGTGTGGTGTTTAAGTATAGAGTCATGTAGAGCTCGGTTCTCTCTGCCTACCCCGCAAAGGATTTGGGGAGTGGCCGAATCATTTACAGATATCTCTGTCAGTTAGATATTCGTCGATTCTGTATAAGGCGTCTAACATAGAGTACCTATTTCTGATGTCTCTTGACCATATCATATCATAAAAATCCATCAGAATTGAATGAAACGGTGGACTCGGGGGTTTTCAGGGTCGCTGATTACGATCCCGACCGACCCGATTCAGAATTGAAAAATACCTCATCCCTCATTTTTTTCATTCACATTTTCTTATACACACTTTTTCATGAGGTCGAGATGAAGAGCATGGAAGGTTAATTAGAGGAGCGGGATGAGGTATTTTTCAATTCTGAAGTCGGGATCGTGATCAGCGATCCTGAAAAACCCGAGTAGACATTTTCAGGCCTATTCGGCAGTATCATGAAATTATTTTCTCAATTTTTATTTATTGCCCCATGAGCTCCGCCAGAAATTGGCTAATTTAAGGGTATTGGGGGGAAAATAAGTTTAGGACAAAAATAATTTGGGCTCCTTTTGTCTACATATTTTTCCCCGTCGAATGCATCCTGTTTCTGCCTGATCAGTTATTCAAAAATTTTAAATAATCGACCTATTTTTATACCATATAGACTGCACTAGTACTGTTTCAGTTAATTTATCATAGAATCGTATACAATTTACGATAAGAGATCTACTAGTCTTAGCCGATGTACGCAATGCTGGTTCTAAGATTTTGACTAAATTTCAAAACCTGCTTTATATTTTTACGAGCAAATAAGTATTATGTTATTATATGCTGAGAGGAGAGGTAACCGTGACGATATTTATTTCTTTGAATAGTTCTATAAATTATTCTCTGGGGCCCATATTATAAATAAAGCGGATGGCTTTCATTTAGGGGTTAAGGTATGAAATTGCCCATTTGCGCTGAAAAATGAAAACTCGTTTTTTTTCTAAGATGTAAGATATTTAATCAAAATATTTACCCTCATTATTTATAGGTACATTTTATACTGCCTCCTGGGAAGACATTTTTGACCACGTAGAAAATTGTCGAAATCCCGAAAAAAATGATAGTTGGGGCATGGTCTGGCGAGTACGGAGGATGACGTATGGCTTCGTAACTGCAGCTCTTGTAAAACGGTTTCTCGTGCAGTGTGAGGTCTTGCGTTATCATGGAGCAATAATGGTGAAGATCTATTCACTAGTCGAGGCTGTTTCACTGCCAGTTTGCCATCATTGTTCGGCACAGTAAACATCTGCTGTTGCTTGACCAGTCCTGCGAAAGCTATCGCGAAAAATGCCATGAAAAGGCCACCAAACAGTTACCATTACCTTTTTATTAAGGTAAGCTTTGCTTGAGGGCACTATTTCGCCGTTTGACCTGGGGTCAGTCATTGCATTTTTCGCTTACGGTTATCGTAAAGAATCCACTTTTCGTCACAATTCGATCTGAAGGATCCGATATTCCTTCATTTTTGGTCCGGTTCAACAAGGCAACCCAAGTTTCAACACGCGTTTCTTTCTGCAAATCAGTCAAATCATGAGACATCCATGTTTCATATTTTTTTATCTTACTGATTTGATGCAAATGAGTCAATATTATAGGTAAGGTAAATCATGCTGCTAATTCCTGGGTAGTTTGAATCGGATCGGCTTCCACCATCTCCTTCAATTCAGCGTTATTCACCTTTGTGGGCGTCTTCCACGTGGTTCGTTCTTCAAGTCGAAGTTTCCGTTACGCAAGCGTTTAAACCTAAAACGCACGGTGTGTTCATTAGCAGTCTCATCTCTAAACGCAGCATTGATATTCCTACGTCTCCTAAAATTTTGCGTAATTTGTATAAATGATTGAATATTGTGCATACTCTGCGCCAACTAGCGCAAGAGGTGGTAACGCGGGAGTGGCTACAGGAAGGACTGTTCAGTGTGACGTAAGTAGTGCTTACTCTATAGGTCGCGAATTTAATTGACAAGCTCGGTGGCTCATTCGTGAATGACGCGACTTTGACACCAACGCTCATGGGTTCGATTTCCACACAAGACAAACATTTGTGTGCATGAACATGTCTGTTTGTCTGGGTCTGGATGTTTTAAGTGAGGTAGGGCGCATCAAAGCAACCCGTCTGGGGAAGTACCTCCAACTCACAGAAAACCGCAGTCAAATAATAACTACCTAAAGAGTTGTGTTACTGTGTGTGAGTGAGGTCACCAGTAAACTCCTAAGGAGTTGCTGTGTAAGCAGCAGAGGAGGCATCGTGCGAGTGATACTTAATATATTACAAGCATTAATAGGCTACGATAACTGCTTTACATCAGGTAGGCCGTATGCTTGTATGCGCCCGACGTCGTATAAAAACTAATCGATAATGGTTTAGAAATACAAGTATCGAGTGTATTCGTTTACAGAATTCAGACATATAATACATTAGTAAATTCACAAATTTATCTTGTATCTTTAAAAGTAAAACACCAAAGAAAACACTTACGAAAATCATTTCAAAATCGTATTTATTTCAAGATTTTGATACTTATTAAACTTTTTCTTAATACCTACACGTAAGAGTTAATGCCAATGAAATGACATTTTATAACATTTTTTCAACAACTTTTACTAATTTAATTAAAATTAACTCCTTTTCCCTTCAACATTTGTTTTACACTATACTAAACACTAAATTCAATAAATAACAACTGTCGGAATGAGTCGACGAGTAAGATAGTACTACTATTTTATATACAATAAGAGGCAAGTGTGAAATGTTCCGTTACTACACGCAAAAACTAGTGTTGTCCTAAGCATAACGATAATATTGTAACATCAAACTAACCTACTACTAAGACTCAAGACTCTGCGGGACGATTATCATAAATATTTTCAGAGGACTTGTAATGTCAACTCATACCCCCAATAATATCTATACAACAACTTTTAAATTTATTTGGTCCTATACCTAAGTTAGACATTTATAAAAAATGAGATAAAGTTTTTCATTCGAGCATAGTAGGTATAAAGAACTAAACATAATAAAAATATCTAAGTATAATAAGTGTACAATAATATTAAATGCTTTCGTCGTACAAAAAACATGCATAATCGGTTATTTACAAAAATCAAACAAAAATATCAATTTTAACATAAAAATAGACACGATTTCAGTGGCGGTGACAAAGAAACTAAACATAAACAGTCATAACGTACAAAATAAACTAAAGAATTTGCATCTAGATGAAAAATAAATATTAATTTGGCTAATGCTGTAATTTTTATAACCATTGCTTTGTTTTTATCAAATATAAAAAAAAAAACAAATATTATAAATTAGCCTTGATGAACCAGAAGCCATAAAATACTAAATAACAAGATTATTAATAGCAAGTTAGAAAAATAGTAAGTATAATGTTTAGGATAAAACACTAAATGTATTTCGTTCTTTTCCATACAATTTGTTGATTTTTTGTAATACAAAGCTAGTGTAATTGGAGCTAATGTCTAAAGTGGACCTAATCAAAATTAGAATCGTTACCATACTCCTAACCCTTATTAACTATCGCGGATGGAGAGCTGGTAATCTATAGCCTAAGATATATCATAGCTTTAATGTCAAATCAACGTCACTCGCATTTCAAATTTTCATTAGCAAGGTTTTAGATGTGCTCAAAAGAGATCATTTCTCATTGGGAGTACGCTATTTATGCTATGCTCTTTGGTTTAAGCTAATGTCAATTTGAAAGTAAGTTTCAGATTAATTTTGAATATTTCTTTGTTCTTTCATGGTTAACCCGTTAAGGATACCTACTTGTGAAACATTTAATAAAACTAGAAATAGTGTGTTTGGTACATACGACAAGTACAAATTATGCAAGTTGCTGCATAAAAACCATAATGTTACTTGTTACTTTACGATTCTGTTTAGACCACGCAAATAAATATTGGGTTTATCTACAGAGGATCGTACAAAGCGAGTTTATATAGATTTAGATATATATGTCTATTGCAACAAAAAATATTTTAATCCAAAATTATTATTTTGGATATGGAATTTTTGTGCAGACTTAATATTTTACCTATATACAAAGCGCAATACAACCATTAGCCTCCTTTTGGTTTCGCCGTAGTCTACAAGGAAGTATGAAGTTATCAGCATGCTCAGAATACAGAATAAACCAGAAACCGCGAACACGCCCAAAACTGAAGCCATACAAACTGCTCTCAAAGTTTGACATTTGAACGACTAGTATATATTTCGCCACCGTGTATCTTACGCGTAAAAATTTCTCGATAGTTTTTATTAAATAATGCCGTCTTGTGCGATTCTCACCTGCAAGAATGCAGTTAGAAGCATAAAAAAACAAGATGGGATCACATTTCATGTGTAACTAGCGCATTTACGTCTCATTTTATTTAAATAATGAATTTCTTTTACTCATTGATAGTGTTCAACAATTTGGGAGAGTCCATTTTGTTCATGTTGCCAGTTTTACTGGTTTATTTTCCCTACTTTTTTTTATAAAGTTGACATTGATGAAATAAATAATAAATGCATGTTAAGTAATTAAAAAATAGTTTGATTAATATAAAATATGTAAATACATTTATTTAATTTTAAGGTATTTACGATATCGGCCTATGTTTACATTATTTGAAATCTTTTAATATAAATATTGCCTGAAATAAATAATAATTATTGACTTAATAATAATGATTGAAATATTATTAACTAATGTTTTTGGTATATAGTCTGCATATGTGAAATTGTGTAAATACTAGTTTTTTTTACAAAAATGATTTATGTAAAACTATTCTAATTATTATATGTGGAATTTCAGTTCCTCACTGATGAAATTATAAAAGCAAAGAGCAAGACTTCTTCATTTGTCGAAACGTAAAAATGTATTGATTACCTCAGAATCAAAACGGAAATATTATTAGTACAACAAAATGTACCTAAGACATATTTTTTGTAAATTACTTGTGTTTTATTTTACTAAAGCATTTTTTATGCATAACAGTATATTAATATTCAATATTAATATAACACTTTTAATTTACCCTAAAAGAGGCGAACTCTCACTAAGCTAGCAACACTGTACGGGTGGGAAGTATAAGGAGTGCGAATTGTTTCTGGACACAGCGGACGGCATCTATTATCGGCTGTAGGCTCCTTCTGGTTTATTCTGTATTCTGAGTCGGCATATTAACAATTCGGATTTGGGCCGTGGGTTGCCTGATATAAATGCTTTATGCCTAATATACTTCCTTGTTATATTTAGATAATAAAAATAAGGGTTATTAAATATACTACGCTATTGACAAAAATAATAAACACGGATCAACAGAAAGTCCAATGTTACTCTGTTAGGGTTTCGTATCGTAGTTTCTTTAGTTTTTACATTGCCGTACTACCCGTGGAAGAAAATTAATGTTCCTTATGGTTACAGCATGAACTACAACATTATGAGTTATCAGTATTACTATGATTACATCAGTATTACTAAAAATAAATTATGGATCGTTGAACAATTTGTGAGGAAAAAAATTAGGTCTATCCATAGTTTATACAAGAACCTTTACTTACAGGCGGGCACATGGAGAGCATAGTGACACCTACGTGATTCCGTTCTTTGCCCTGAGTTACGAAACCCTAAAGAAAGAAGCTATTACAAGGAATTCATACACATTATTAATTAAACTTATTAACAAAACAAATTAAAAAGGCGGTGTTGACATACTAATGAGAAAACTTCCCATTAGTACTTACTTGTAGTGCATATTCCACTCCACTAACTATAACATTGTAAATCTGAAAGTTTGTAATCATGTTTGGAAGATTCGGGACAACGATGCACACTGTCGGTGCCAAATTTCTTCAAAGATATGTAGCAGTATTTTTATATAATATACAATTTTATATACTACACAGAGAGATAACATTTTGATTTGTTTGGAAGTTTCGGAACAACGATGCACGCTGTCGGTGCCAAATTTCTTCAAAGATATGTAGCAGTGTTTTTATATAATATACAACTTTATATATATTTTTTTTTATTATATATACTACACAGAGAGATAACATTTTGATTTGTTTGGAAGTTACGGAACAACGATGTACGCTGTCGGTGCCAAATTTTTTCAAAGATATGTAGCAGTGTTTTATATAATATACAACTTTATATATATTTTTTTAATTATATATACTACACAGAGAGATAACATTTTGATTTGTTTGGAAGTTACGGAACAACGATGCACGCTGTCGGTACCAAATTTCTTCAAAGATATGTAGCAGTATTTTTATATAATATACAACTTTATATGCTACACACAGAGATAACATTTTGATTTCTTTGGAAGTTACGGAACAACGATGCACGCTGTCGGTACCAAATTCCTTCAAAGATATGTAGCAGTGTTTTTATATAATATACAACTTTATATACTACACACAGAGATAACATTTTGCTTTGTTTGGAAGTTTCGGAACCACGATGTACGCTGTCTGTGCCAAATTTCTTCAAAGATATGTGGCAGTGTTTTTATATAAAATACAATTTTATATACTACACACAGAGATAACATTTTGATTTGTTTGGAAGTTACGGAACAACTATGCACGCTGTCGGTACCAAATTTCTTCAAAGATATGTAGCAGTGTTTTTATATAAAATACAACTTTATATACTACACACAGAGATAACATTTTGATTTGTTTGGAAGTTTCGGAACAACGATGCACGCTGTCGGTACCAAATTTCTTCAAAGATATGTAGCAGTATTTTTATATAATTTACAATTTTATATACTACACAGAGAGATAACATTTTGATTTGTTTGGAAGTTTTGGAACAACGATGCACGCTGTCGGTACCAAATTTCTTCAAAGATATGTAGCAGTGCTTTTATATAATATACAATTTTATATACTACACAGAGAGATAACATTTTGATTTGTTTGGAAGTTTCGGAACAACGAATGCAGAATAAATATTTACATACACAAACTATACAAATTGTATTAAATTACATACACATCAATCTTCAGATACAGATCAAAAATTAAACATTAAATCGTCGAAAACCACCAAAACCTTTACCATTATCAAGGACCATCACCGTCAAAACCCTCTACCATAAATCACAACCCACCACCAAATGCTATTATCAAAAAGTAGCACCAAAACCACCATCAAAACCTGTCACCGAAAACTACACCCTCTAAAAACCATCACCAATACAAATACCATCAAAAACATCATCATAGAACCCCTTTTAACATAACACCAAAAACCACCACCAAAAATGACCAAAAACCACAAAAACGCACCAAAAGTCCCAATAGATCAAATTTGAAATGACCCTAAAGGCGAAAAACATCATCATAGACCCCCTTTTAATACTATAAGCCAAATATCTCCAAAACCGATCATCACAATTCGCTACTCAAAACCACAAAATAATTTACTAAAAACACTATTGTAACCATGTAAAGAAGTTTTTTCCACTGCAAAATTGAAATGATCGTGCTATGGATCTGCCCCAAAAGCATTTCTCGAGATTGACACGAGAACTTCTCCAACTAACATTAGAAGTTAGAAGTAAAATAAGCTTTTAACATAAAAGTTCCGTGACTCAAAATGTCAGCCAATGTCATTATATATACTTAAATTTATTTAATACACATATATTTTAAAGCATACATTAGTTAAAATATGTAGTATGGCCATATTGAGTTATTCAGAATTTACTGGCAGACATCACGAGCTCTGAACGAAACTAAGTGTCAAAATAAAAATATTAAATACTATAAGTGGAAGTTAGTTTATAGTGGAATACATTCCTTATCTAAAAGACCAAAACCGTTTTCCAATTTAAGAATTTGGTTGACTTTTTTGCACTAGCCCTAAACATTTTCATAATATTAGTTCCAAACCAAATTCTAATATTAAGCCTAATTAAGTTTTCAGTTATTTAACATATCACTTAAAAATAGCATTTCTTGTATAATATAATCTTAAGACCCTCATATACGGTACGATTCGTCTTTATGATCCGTCGTTTCAGACCGATCGATAGTATATGTCGATATCGATAATCATTTACTTGATCGAAAACTATATTGGAAATTGCAACAAAAACCCGTGTAATCATATATATTGTAACGATGAATCGACAGTGTATGGGGCTCTTTGCGATCAACGAAACGGTTTTATGTTTCAGTCTTGACGCCGCTTCCACACACGATAAAAACAAAGCACATGAAGTTATGCCAATCTTTCAGGTGGACCCTTAATAAAAAAATTAGGACGAGCTAAGCTCGCTCACCCAGGTTATAAATACGTTATTTATTTTATTTATTTATTTAATTGTTAAATAATTATTGAAACACATGTGTCTCAAACATATTCGCAAAATTTTATATACTTATATATTATTAGCACTAAAATATCGTGTAAGCGTAAGAATAACTAATAACAAAAATTTTATTGGCGGATGTGTTCCTAACGCTGCGTGAAGAACACTTAATTTGGTTCCCCATCTATAATAAAAGATCCCCAGCATGACAGTTGGGCTGAAAGAGAGTGCCGGTGTTAAGATAAGAAAAGGCATGCTCCGTTGGTTCGGACATGTAGAAAGAATGCAGGATGAAAGAATGTCGAAAAAGATATACGATGTAAAAGTGTAGGAGCTGAGGAAGACGAAGACTAACCTACCATGACTAAATTGGTCGTGTTTTATCAGAAGGTGATGTTAAGAGACCTAGAAACCGGCGAGCGTGCATGAAAAGAGTTATGAATGTTAAAGAAGCGAGTGAAGTGACCGCGTCTTATGGCACATGGTTCTCTCTGCCTACTGCGTGAAGTTATAAATAAATAAGATTATTATGTACTGTACAAAAAATAATGGTAACAGAGAAACGACTTTGAAGTATAATGTATAACAACTTGCTTTCTCCTCTCCTTCACATGATCATATTACGCATCGCGTTATCTTAGTCGCAGTCCGAAATGAGTTCAGACTTCCAACAAACTTTAAAAAGTAGGTAGGTGACCACCCGAGCTTTTTATTTAGGTACATTTGTATTCTTAGTTACTGTTATGCTTTTGGTTAGAATCCACCTCCCTAATAGATACTTGAGAAATTAAACATGTTTCAGGTTGTTATTTCCTCGTTCGACGCCTCGAACTCCATTTTGACATCTGTATTCAAGTCTTCGACGTCACCCTCGTTCTCGGGAGCGTTCAACATGTTTAGTGTTACCTGTTAAAAATTAAATTAATTAAATCATTATGGGATCATTTTCAAGGGCCAACCAAATCGTTGTGAACAACCATGGTACACGAGATATAAATTATAATTCAATAAAACGCTTACAAATTATCTAATTACTCGTGAATGAGAGTGTAATAGACACCAGATTCTCATCAAATTACTACTTTATGCAATTTGCTTACCACGCAATATATAACACTAATTCGATTAAGATATTTTTTAAATTTATTATGCTGGTTAATTATAATTGGGGAAAAAATATTAAAATTATCGAAACATTAAAAGTCATGCATAATTAATGGAAATTTACTCGTCATATGTAATGTATTAAAAATATATTAAAATAAAGTTTTTATAGAGGTTATTATTTTGAAATCGACATCAATCAATAGAAAAAAATAGACAAATTGTAGCAAAATGGATGCAAAAACGGCCACATAGATTCTAGTCTTAAACTTGTACTAACTGAGATAAAAAATAAAATAAAAGCCATACATATTTGCACTCTTCTAAATGATATTTAAACAATAACACTACATGCACACGATAATATTTTTAAACCTAACGAAAAATAGCTTAACAAAGTTTTAGAATGAATATGCATTAGTGCGCTATGCAATAACGCAATTTTCTTTTACGAGTGAGTTACAGTACAACTCCTATAGTAGAAAATGTGACATTTGTAAATGTGTTAATAATATCGTTGAATTAATATGATTTCTAATTACATATTTGTGAGTTTAAAGTTTGACATAGTAGAATAATTTTATACCAATCAAATGTTCTAATAAGTGAATGCACTAACATAGTAATATACAGTCATTACACAAGTGAATCTAAAGCTACATACCACTGAAAAAAAAAACAAACTGTAGCCATTTTCGGCTAAAAAAAATATCGACACATGCATTCAATACCTGAGTGCGTAAGTAAGCTTAGGGTGTCGTCAGACTTCAAATATAATTGCAATAAAGTTAGACAGCCCAAGAGATATTTAACAAAAATGCAGTGTGTATAACACATCACGTCGCCAAATCGCGCGTACACGTCGTTTCCTTCGCACATAGATTAGTTCAGACATGGAAATTTTAAAACCATTCAGGTAGCAAACGCTACCAGCACAGTGGTTTTGAAACTTCTGCATTTTATATTTAGCAGTTAATTTAAAGTCACAAGTTTCAATTCACAACTTTTGTCACTCCTTCTGGCAGCAGCGCATACTGAGAAGCTCTATTCTGGCTCGCTCACCAACATAAAGGTACTGCTATTAAGCTGCATATTCAGTAAGTTGCTATTCATATAGGGGCGAGAAATCCCTCATAAATCTACGTATTTCTCCAAATCTCATTCGCCAATTGGTAACGTGTATCATGTATACATGAATTAAGCTAATTAACTACTAATGTTAAATATCTTCAAATGTGCTATATTTTATGAATGTACATCTCATTGACTTATACTAACACTTAGTATCATTGGAAATCTCAAGCTTAACCTGACCACACCCTCAAGATAAAAAAACTTACTAAACAAAAAAATAAGGATGGCACAATCTAAAGGGTTTGTGTTAGTCAGTGAAACTTTAAACCTCAGCGTTCTTTCCTATCATGGTGGATGGTCTTAGTATGCGCATGGGGTTGATTGCGCTCAGAGGAGTTGCTACCTGACGTGTCTGCATCTGTCCGTGGTTTGCTGCTGTGCTGCTTACCTGTCTGACAGGTATACCTGCTTCATTAAATGCTTTCTTAGTCATCGTAGTGCGGATTTGCGCCCTGGAATTAATAAAATAAATTATTAGTCATAAACAAAAATTAACTACCAATACCACAAGCCTTGCTTAAGGCTTTTAAAACACACTTACACCCTCAAACCATAAAATAATAAACAAATAGTCTCTGTCAAATTACACAGCGCCAACCAGCCCCAAAGTAAGCGACTGACCAACTGATAAACATATGTAAATAGTTTTTTTTTGTAAATACATACCTACGATACAAAAACCCACCCAGACCGAAACAAACAGCCATGCTCATGCACACAAATGTTTGTCGTGTGTGGGAATCGAACCCACAAGTATTGGTGTTAAAATTACCGTTACTGACCACTGCGCCACCGAGCATCTCAATTTAAATTGTTTATTTTTATTGAAGTTTAATTAGATTTTAACCAATTTATTTTATTACATATTAAAAATTAATAACATATTTAACAGTATTTTACTGTACTTGGGATAAAAAGTCCAGAGAACAGTCAAAAATGACCCCAGTCGTGATGGATAGATGAACACTAGTTTCGAAGTATTCGCCCTAGAGTTGCTATTTCAGTTTAAAGCATCTTACCTACTAACTTATATAGTAATGCCACATGAGTAAAGAAACGGAACAGAGACAAAGCTTCTAAGGCGTGTCCATAATTTATACCTATTCTGGTAGGGTTGGCACTGAAGAATAAAATTAAACGAAAAGCCAAAAAAAAGCAAACAACAATAACAAGCGTTGAACTCATCTAAAATTACATAAGTATACCTACTCTTAATTTATTAACAGAAGTGTCATCCCTTAGTCGCCTTTTAAAAGATCCGCAGGAAGAAATGGGGTGGTAGGTATTGTATAGACTCTGATTCTTGTCCTAATAAGACAAATTATCGGCCCATATTTAACTTAAAAGGCGTAGTACATATACAAACAAACATTGCAAGTTAAATATTGTACCTTTACTTAATTAAAAAGAATAAATTAATTGACTTTTCTATCGCTACTAATTTTAAGTCACTTGTATTTAGATAAAGTTTCAACTTACCTAGTGGTATCCTTTAGACAGATAAAATATGATATGTTTCTATTTTTTCTACTATTGTTCATACATACAGTACAATTATTCATCATATTTACACTTTTTCTTCTATTAAAACAATGAAAATTAATAAATTAACTATCTTACACAATAAAATTAAATAAAAACAATTAGAAAACAAAATACAACGTCCGTTTAACACCCTGACGTTTGTCCTCAAAGCACCGGATTAGACAGGTTTGCCGCTCGTACGTGACAAACGCTTTGAGGTCACGCACACACACGCCTCATGCTTGTAGTGGTGTACCTATCGCAGCGCCGTTGTATGAAGCTTTGTCTCTGTTCCGTTTTTTTACTCATGTGGTAATGCGCTGCAGTGACAATGCCGGACTGGCATGCTTGACTAGACTTATAATAATGCACAGGAGGCATTCAAGCTCCTTTGTAACTTTTATACTACATCCTGTGGCAGACAAGAATATAGCCCACCTTCTATAAAACAGTTCCCTGAGCGTATCCCTAGCGAAAGGAGTATCGCTTGTGCGTTGCTACACTTTTTGATAATGCAGCATCTCTTCGAGCATTCGCTGGTACCTCATCACTTACAATAAGTACCTAAACAATAAATTCCAGACTATTCTTATAAGGCTTCAATATTATGTAAGGCAAAATACCGGTCAGCTGCCAATTGTGCGGTTAAATACGAGTAGTAGACAGTTGTACAGTAATTTTTTGTACAGCTAAGAACAGATTATGCTAAACAACTGAAGTGTGATTATAACTTTTATTGCGTATGCCATGAGAACGGTACATAGATCAAAACATAATGCTGAAGGTGCACTTAGCTTTATTTACACAAAAGTAAAATTTGTACTCACACGGTCCTATTTTTAATGTGCTGGCTAATTTTGTTGAGGTCAACTGAAAAACGATGTACACATGAACGAAGCATCTCGATTTCTTCATCTGTCCATTTGCCACTACAAAGAAACACACGTCATTAAATATTTTTCTCAGTTTTTAATTCCCATACGGTACGGTAGTGGTGAAAAGGTATATAAATATTTCTTAGGCACATTACAAAAGCCCACCTACTAAGCAAGGCTAATAGATACTACTGGAGACTATTGGTAATACTATCTATCTATCTATAATTTCACGCCAAATCACTTGCAGGGTAGGCAGAGAGAACCAAGGGCCACGTGACTAGATCCTTACATACCTCACTTGATTATTTAACATTAATTGATCTTCTCCTGCACGCTCGTCGGTAATACTATGGGTATTAACTACATAAGGAATTTCTTTTTTTTATAAATCATAATAAGTCCATACCAAGACAAACAGATATGTTATATGCACACAAATATTTGATCTTATGCAGGAATTGAGCCACTTTCGTCATGAATATTGTGGATGTGTGGTTTTTATGTAGACATTATAGAACCCTATAAAAAGTGTGGAGCACTGGGTAAAATGTTAATAGGAATCGATGATGCAGTGGCGTCAGCATTCCCTATTAAATATCAAGAATCCATTTCACCAGCACCTGTTACAACAGCAGTTACTGGCTAATCTAAGCAATCCACATCCAAATCATCCCCATAGCAAACAACATTGTATAGTTGCGTGGCCACATCACCATATTCATTACTTCTTACAAACTTATTTACAAGCATTACAGCAATACACCAATTAACTTGTCAAAAGTCCTCACATAATCCTAACTTTATTACACAAAATTTATTAATTATACTTAGTCTGGCCATAAATACTGTTACAATAAAAAATAAACAAAATATTACATTTGAATTTGGAATCTGTCATTTTTATATGATTGTTCATTGAGTTTTCTCATTTTGGTGCCAATACATTGTACAATATTTTGCGATATTAAAATGGAGTGGGGTGATAAAGAGAACCGAATCGCTGTGATTGCATTACACAAAGTAGGTATGGAGCCAAATGCAATTTTTAAAACTCTCCATACGCTTGGTATTAGTAAAATGTTGGTGTACCGGGCTATTAATAGGTACAATGGGACCTCCTCTGTTTGTGACAAAAAAAGATCTGGCCGTCCACGTAGTGTTCGTACGAAAAAGGTGGTCAAAGCAGTAAGGGAAAGAATTCGAAGAAATCCTGTCCGAAAGCAAAAGATTTTATCTCGGGAGATGAAGATAGCACCTAGAACCATGTCGCGTATTTTAAAAGATGACTTAGGACTTGCAGCCTATAAGAGACGTACTGGTCATTTCTTAACTGATAATTTAAAAAAGAATAGGGTGGTAAAATCGAAACAACTACTGAAGCGGTACGCAAAGGGAGGTCACAGAGAAATTTTACATATTTTCGGATGTAAAAATTTTTACCATCGAAGAAAGTTACAACAAACAAAATGATAATGTGTACGCCCACAGTTGTGAAGAAGCGAGCGCGCGTATTCCGAGGGTCCAGCGAAAGCATTATCCTTCATCAATCATGGTTTGGCTAAGAGTCTCATATTCAGGCTTAACTAAGGTGTTTTTCTGTGAAAAAGGTGTGATAACCAGTGTGGTGGCTTACCAAAATACCGTCCTAACTAACATAGTAGAACCTCTTTCTTAAACAATGTTCAATAACAGACACTGGATATTCCAACAGGACTCTGCACAAGCTCATAAGGCACAAAGCACTCAAAATTGGATTACCACCCGTGGAATTGGCTTCATCGGGCATGAAGACTGGCCCTGTTTTAGTCCAGATTTAAACCCACTGGACTACAAGATATGGTAACATTTAGAGGAGAAAGTCTGCGCTAAACCAGAATTTGGAGTCTCTTCGAGCAACTCTGGTTAAAACAGCGGCAGAAATAGATATAAATGTGGTGCGTGCTGCGATCGATGACTGGCCATGTCGATTAAGGGAATGTACTCAAAATGGAGGAGGGCATTTCGAATAACGTAAATAAAATTTTATTGTACATTTAATTACCTTTCATTTCATATATAACTTTTACATAATTATTAAAAAGTGTATCATTAATTATTACATCAATAGTTTTTGACAGAACTTATGACCTGACTAGGTATATTTAAAATCAAGTAACATATTCTCTAAATATTACGTTTCAACCTATAAAATACCGCATATGAGTAGTAATAAAACATAGTCGATAGACAACTGTCGAGCTTTTAAGAAAAACATGAGGGAGCCATACATGTGCACCAATTTGCATTGTATATAGAGGCAGCCTGCAAAATGAGAATCGTAGCTGATCTGAGGATGAGGGCTATAATAT
Source organism: Pyralis farinalis (assembly GCA_947507595.1). Classification (NCBI taxonomy): domain Eukaryota; kingdom Metazoa; phylum Arthropoda; class Insecta; order Lepidoptera; family Pyralidae; genus Pyralis; species Pyralis farinalis. The sequence continues at coordinate 8,888,068 of OX382265.1, read as the reverse complement.
GAATACTTTGAACCTTAAAACAAGACACATAGGGAGGGTACCCAAAAAAGAACATAGTGGCCAAGTCACTCAATAAAGAGTAGTAAACTAATTAAAGTTACAAAAAGAAAGTAAATGAACTAACATGACAGAATTACATTACATACATACACATACATTTTCCCTTACCTTACATTAGGATACAACAATATGTGAATTCAAAATATTTCTTTCTGTTTATAAGTCATTCTAATCTTTCAAGAGTATATAACTATGAAACCGTTGGTTGATAGCAGAAAAAGTGAGGTAAGCGTACACAGTCAAGGCACTATGCAGGCATGCATTACATAATGGATCTTGGTGCTCCGCTATCTACTGCCCTCCTAAGCATACGATCTCCAATAGTATGTTCACACAGTACTTTAGAACACTTGGGAATCGTTTCGTAGCTGGTGGTGACTGGAATGCCAAGCACACAAACTGGGGCTCTAGGTTAACTAACACAAGAGGCAGACAACTTAAAACTAGTTTGGACAAGGATAGTTTGACTTCACTATCCGCTTGCGAAGCTACCTATTGGCCTACCGCAGAAGCAAAAGTTCCAGACTTAGTGGACTTCTATATTATCAAAGGAATGCCCAAAGAATACTTCAAAGCCACACCTTGCTATGACGGTAGCTCAGATCATACTCCAGTACTATTAACAATCAGTACACTCCCTGTTGAGTATGAGATGCCCAAAAGACTATATAATAAGTATACAGACTGGCACTCTTTTCGTGAATTTTTGGAAAAAAGGGTAAAACTAAAAGTGGCACTTAAAAACCCAGAGGATCTGGAAGAGGCAGCGGAGGAAATCACTACCCTTATTCAACAAGCGTGTTCTCTGAATACGCCAAAGGTACTGCACAGACCAGTAACAGAAAATTTCCCAATAACAATTAGAAGGGAAATTTTGGAGAAACGCAGACTGCGACGAGTTTGGCATCTTAGCAGGCAGATGGAGGATAAGAAGGCTTTCAATATAGCTGCATCAAAAGTAAAGAAACCCATAAAGGACTGGCACAATACTGCGTTGGAGGCAAAGTTGACTTCTCTTACTGCAACAGAGGCGACTCCTCACTCTGGAAGTTCACAAAGTCGTATAATAGACCCCAGGAAATTAAACCACCCATACGAAAGACTCATAACACCTGGGCTCGAACACCAAAAGAAAAAGCTGATACCTTCGCTTCGCACTTGTCAACAGTTTTCATACCCCACAATACCGATAACCGAGACATAGAATATGAAATTGATCAGATCTTAAATAGCGGTCTCCAACTTTCGCTACCACCAAAACCAACAACACCGCGAGAAATATACGGGATTATACGAAGCCTAAAAGATAAAAAAGCTCCAGGTGCCGACCTAATAACAAAGGAGGTACTTGTACAACTTCCAAAAATAGCAATAATGTATCTAACCATGTGTGTATGTTAATGGCATTCTGAGGGTTCAGTATTTTTCCAAGCTGTGGAAGGTATCTCAGATCCTAATGATACGTAAATTGGGAAAACCAGCCAACGAAGTGATATCGTATGGTCTATACTATATAATATCAGTCTACTCCCAATTCTCTCGAAGGTCTTTGAAAAGTTTCTGCTGAGAAGAATTTCGCCACTCCTATCAAAACACGGTGTTATACCAGACCACCAATTTGATTTTCGCGAGCAACACTCAACACTGTGTGTGCAACAAAATAAGAACAACCCTAGAAAACAAGGAATATTGCTCATCTGTCTTCCTTGACGTACAACAGGCATTTGATAGGGTATGGCACAATGGTCTACTAAGTAAAATAAAGAATATCCTACCACACTGCTACTTCTTGATACTGCAATCATATATAACGGACAGACTCGAAGTAAGAGAAGCGGGAGCGTCATCAGCACTCCATGAGATAAAAGCGGGGGTCCCACAGGAATCTGTGTTGGGACCTGTCTTGTACATCCTCTACACTGCAGACCTTCCACAAATTGAGAATGTCACAACTGCTACATTTGCAGATGATACGGCCATTCTTGCTAGTAACAAAGACCCACTAAAGCCACCGAAACACTACAGAAAGGCCTCGATCTAGTTACCGAGTGGCTGCATAAATGAAAAATCAAAGCAAGTAGTAGTAAATCAGTCCAAGGCACATTCACTCTGAGAAATGGGAACTGTCCACCTGTAAAATTAGAGAATACAACATTACCACATAGGGATACCATCAGATATCTCGGCCTACATCTCGATCGGCGATTAACATGGAAGAACCATATAAAAGCTAAAAGGTAGGAACTAAAACTGCGGTACTTCATTGGCTAGTTGGACGTAACAGCAAACTGTCAACAGACAATAAACTTTTAATTTATAAGACGATATTGAAACCAGTTTAGATGTATTAAATCCAGCTGTGGGGTAGCTGCAGCAATTCTAACATCGCAGTATTGCAGCGGATGCAAAACATTATTCTCCGAACAATATCACAAACCCCACTGCTTGTCACCAACGACGAGATTCACACAAACCTCCAGATAGCCACTGTCAAGGAAGAAATCCAAATGATTGCCCTAAAGTACCAGAGACGTTTGGAAAATCACCCCAATACGCTTGCTGCCAGACTAACATGCCAGAGCTGCACGAAAAGGCTTAAACTAAAGGACATACTCAAATTGCATATTCCATCTAGCTGACCTGCACAACCAAATGAGTAGATGTCTCTCTGTACAAAGTACTTAGCCATCAACAAATCTGTTTATAGTCAAGAGACTGATCGCAGATAAACAAACAAAAAATAATAATTCAATGGATTTTAATAGGACAATTTAATTTAATTTTAAAAGATAGATATTACTTCTCTCAGCCTACCCGGGGATTTAGCGTGAACTTGTAGATAGATAGATAAAAGATATAAAATTATTATTTACATTACTGCAACATCTAGTTTTAAAACAAAATTAGTTGTTCTTCTAGCATTATCCCATTTCCTAATCCATTAGGATTGCAAGTGTTTGCTACCTAAGCTTAAGGATTTGTCGAAGATACTGATTTTGACATGGACGACTGCCGTCAGATCTCCACAACCCAGATGGAATTCCAGGCCTATCATAGGTAAGGTCACACATCTTATGAAATATGATTTCTTTTTTTCTCTAAAACAAAATGAATCATCTAAACATTAAAAAAAAAACTACATTTATTTTCTTTTCTGGAATACTTTAAAAAAGAGCAGTGATTAAGGAATTAATAATAATTATTGAATAAGGAACACCCAGAATTCAAAGCTCCCTGCTTTGAATTCTGGGTGCAAGTTAGTTAATAAACCACTACGAGTAAATAAGTAATAAGTGTTATAGGATTTATGTACATATTTATAATTATCACTTACTCGATAATGAAGGAAAACATTGTGAAGAAATTTACACATATTGCAGAGAAATAATATTTTAAAAGAAGTGCGATCTAAGTTACGAAAAAGTCGGGTTTTCCTTTGGGTTGTAGAGACCTGACAAGAGATGTTCCATATCAAAATCTATATTTTTGCTAATTTCTAAGGTTTACGTAAAAGACCATGCCAATTATAATGGATTAGAAAACGGGATAATGCTAGGTAGAAAATAAAAGACTTCAAAATATATAGTATTATCAGTAACCGTTGTCCGAAAAAAATATTTTTTGATAAACATTTAGACATAAAATTGAAACAACGTCATCAAACAAATCTACCCACCCATGTTGCGAATCACCCACTGGATGAAGAAGGATAGTCATTTCAGATAGCTTGTTGAAGGCTATACCTGCTTCTTTGAAGATTTCACTGGCCTGTAATAAAACATAGTTTCATATGAAATTAAAAAGGCAACAAGAGTACACAACTGGCTAGTACAGACAACCCTTAAATATTGGGTACAAAGTATATTGTATGTATCTATTTAATTGTTTTCTATTTATTACTTTGTACATGTTTATTGCATAAAAGTTACTTTACTTTAATAAAATACACCTTCGAGGAATTTCTTCCAACTATTACTCGGTAGCGTACTTGAGTGAAGTAATTATAGCTGTGATAGCCTAGTGGATAAAGACCGGTTCATACCTATTGACCAACTGGTCACTGATGGGCACGTCGACAAAGTTTACAGTTGATCCATTAACACAAACCTTCCTGTACCTGATTTCAAATCTAGTCCTTTATTTTTAACTAATGAGGTAATACTTTTTTGTTACGGTCATTAAACTTTATAACTTCAAACTTTTGCTTCATCTAGTAAAATATCAAAAATAGTCAAACAGTAATAGAAGAATAAGTCAAAACCATGTCTTTGTTCTGGGGTTTTTTAAGTTGCCAGATGCCAGATTTTGCATCCATTTGCATTGCAATTTTAGGGTTTAATAAACAAAAGTAACAACTGAACCCTATGGCTATTGCTCCACTGTCTGTCTGCCTATCCTTCTTTCCGTTCATCTGTCTCAAGGCTGATCTTTTGAAACGCAATAGGTAAGAGACTCGAATTTTGAATTTTTAAAGTGAAATAAAGTTAAAAATTTTAGGAGGGAGGAGAAAGTTTAATGTTATATAGCAGTAAAATACCAAAACGGCCAGTTACATGTGGTCAGTTAACAAATCGGAATTAGTCGGTAAGAAATCTCATTCTAAGCAGTTCTATAAACGAAAGGGTAAAATGTATTCCACATATATTCTAGGCGTAACATAAAAAATGAAAAATATTTAAGTATGATTTTATTACTTAACTGGTGTTTTTTTCAGTAAATTTAAGTTATGAAAAAGGAAATGACTTTCGCTTTGATTGATGGAATAATAAAATAAATTAAACGTTAGGACATTGATACTTTTAATTTGGTAGAATTGATACATGTAAAAATAATAGTGACACAAAATTTGTTTGGAGGCTAAAATGAACTTATTTTATAATAAGAGCCTGTTTGGCTATCAACAGCCTGCCGCTCTTCCTTTTTTGTCTGAGAGGAATTTTCTTGGCTTCAACTGGACTCACGGCGTACTTCAAGCGTATGGATAGGTCAATTATATCTTTACACACATACATCTTATAAAAGTTCGGACAAGTATATGTTCCTTGAGTCCCTTCTTCTTTATGGAACAACTGCTCTTTAAACTCATCAAAGTTTTCAGGTACGTTTATTTTAGGAACCACTTATTCCTCATTTCTTTAGCTAGGATCAAGAATAGAGAAAGCTGTAAATGTTCTCGAAAAGTGTTGCTGCCTTTAATAACTTTATTAAAAGCTTCAAGAGCATTATCGTCGAAGGTTAAGGTGGCGCTGCACCTAAAAACCAATTTTGATTTTGCAAGATCCACTGATCTTTGAAGTACTCGATAAAACTTGTGATGTTCATATTCCTGTAAGAAGTAATCAGTACCTTTGTTGAAAGCATTGTGATTGGTTAAGGAATATATTCTACAACAACATCTACCATTTGTCTCTTGTAAGCTTTCTGTACAAGGCTTTCAACTTTAGACTATATGTTTCTTCTGGCATGTGACCAGCACATACATACTCTGGTATCGTTAAATTCTTCATTGTAAGAGTTTTGATCACTTTTTGCACCAAAATAGTTGGCTTGAAAGCACTTTCGTACAGTAATTGCATCTTTCATGCTTTTGAAAACTAGTTTAAAATCATCCTTTTGCTCTGTGGTAGAAACAGCCAAGCACAAAGCATGGAACTTCCTTTACTTATCTGTGGTTCCTACAATAAGGATAAGGTACTTAGGTAAGGTAAAGTAGGCAGGGAGATATTCGCCTGTCAAGGCAAAACAAAATCATATGCTGTCACAAATGCTGTAATGTTATTTGTTTTGATTAATTAATTATTATATGTGAAATGGGTGAGCCCCTTTTCTAGGCGACCTCGGCATATGGAAAGGCGTGATGCTAATATAAGACAGGGGTCAAAAGGCAAAGTTTACTTCGAGCGCCAGCCACGCTCTTTCCCTAACATTGCTCCGAATAGTCTAGCAATGTTTGAACGTTCAATCTCAAGAGGAGTGGACAAAAACCCACTGAATATCAGATTAATGTTTTAATACTTATAGGGTTCAGGTGTAGCAAATTACAGTTTACTTAAATTCAATCAGAAACAGGGCTATAAAACTAAGTCAGTGATGTTAGTTGCATATATAATTAATTCAATCCATGTCAGTAGATGTAATAATTGAATAACCAATGTAAAACAAATGTCTCCTTACACTTCCTGCTACCACGGATGCTGCAAAGCATTCGAAACGTCAGGTTCAACAAAATAAATAGAACATGCGATACTTTCGTTAAAAAATTGTTTAATTCAATGTATATCAATCGTGAAAACCTAAGACAATACCAAGAGTTCGTTAGTATTCTGGACACTTACGGTCTTCTTGAAAATTATGTAATCCACAGACACACATATCCCTATCTGATTAAAGCAATGGCACCACTGATTTAAATATTTGGGATGTCTCTGATGCATTGCGGTCAATAACGTTGTTTACCGCTATAATAATGAGAAACCTGGACAATTATGACTTAAAAAATTAACAATAACACCCAAAATAATAGATAACAATGCATTTGCACACTCGGTAATAAACCAAAGGAATGAATTCGACACCTGTGATCAGGTTCTGCAACCCGTGCTTTAAACCCGTGACACTAGAGTGTCTCCGATCCCTGTGAACTGCCTAACTATTTATCTAAATACCCATTCCAACATTTCCAATATTACTGGCCATTTATTTATAAGACTGCTTAGGTATTTATTGTACTGATATTGTAGGATGAAATAACCGCCAATTGTTTTTTAATTTTTCCTACTTTACTCACACAGTAATTTACCAACCCCGGAAAAATTAAATAACTGACCTTAGTGAGGATTGTGTTGACCACTGCAAGCAAGAGTAGACTGGGGTCAACCGTGCACTTTGTTGATAGTACATATTTGTCATTATCATTAAGTGAAACATTATCAAGGCAAGTATGGAATGTCTATCCAGAAAATTTCCCAAGGTGTTATTTCCCAATGTGTTGAAAAAAGGAAGGTCAATAGTGCTACTCAATGGCAATAACAGACCACATAGTGAAAAGGTGTACATAGTGATTATATACAATTATGCTCCTACTGCTTTCCAGGAAATTGTTGTAGCATAAAATTTCCCAAGGTGTAATTTCCCAATGTGTTGAAAAAAGGAAGGTCAATAGTACTACTCAATGGCAATAACAGATCACATAGATAACAGACCACATAGTGAAAAGGTGTACATAGTGATTATATACAATTATGCTCCTACTGCTTTCCAGGAAATTGTTGTAGCATAAAATTTCCCAAGGTGTAATTTCCCAATGTGTTGAAAAAAGGAAGGTCAATAGTACTACTCAATGGCAATAACAGATCACATAGATAACAGACCACATAGTGAAAAGGTGTACATAGTGATTATATACAATTATGCTCCTACTGCTTTCCAGGAAATTGTTGTAGCATGGAGTCTTCAATCCGATCAGACCTTCAATAGATCACCAGTACAATCTATGGTACCTATTTACCTTTTGCAAGATGCCATCTGTACCTGGAAATGTGACACAGCCGTTTTGGTAGATAATGTCAATATCTGCATCAAGTAGTGGTTATAAGCAGTGGCGTGCACTCCATATAGACAAAAAGACATTGCCTACCCTATCAATTTGATAAATACCATCCGATGTTTCATTCTTAAACATAGTTTTTAACTAATATTTCGTATAAAAAACAAAAAATTAAAAACAGCTCCATCTATCGGTATTGGTAAGTTATTAAAATCATCGCTAGTCATATTCAAATCGCAGCTAGGCGCTACGCTACACCAGCGCCGCATTGGCAGCTTTTAACGGCGGAAGACACTAACTATATCTGTCTAAATTTACGTATGTGTGCCGTGTTGTTAATACAAATACTGTAGTGTGCATTCCTGTAATTACATTGCCCACAATAACACAAATAACGCACACTATCGCATAGTATAGACAATGTCTATTCAGCTGAACTATAACGTAAATTACCTAAGTGTCGCGAGCATTGCTACGTAACTATTTTAAAAAGTAGTTTGCTGCATATAATTATAGTGAAAGATATTGCCATTTCTTTTTTTCGTATAAAATTGATGTTAATTTTATTTTGATTTTAAGACGGCCGCCATTGTTTTTGTTTTGAATCGATTGAGTGGTAGCAGACGAAATAAGATTTTAATGTTTTAAAGTTGATAAATATGGATGAAATTCACAGCGAAAGTTGTTCATGTGGTGTGTGTAGTGTTCGGTGAATAAAAACAAGTGATCACATACATCATTATTTCTACAAGACTGGGTAACCAAAATCAACATTCTGTATTTTTTGGTAAATTAATAGCTTTAAAAAAAATCTGCCTACCCTGTCAAAAATCTCTGTGCACGCCACTGGTTATAAGTATTGGGCCCTGAAGACCAGAGAAGTCAATAACTAGTGTAATGAGTATAACTGCTACTTCTATTGAAAAGGGCTAACAAGTTGTATGTAAGTTGTATGGGAAATCGTATATAACGGGCTCTGACAGGTTAATCATACTAGACACTAAGAAAGGACGATTGGAATCTATTTGTATACTCATGTCCGTCAAGTTAACCAGAGCAGTGCCTAAGTCAGTCAGGATCTAACACCGAGTCTCTTTTTTGAAGAATGGTAGTGTTGCTTATCTGGAACTCTCATTGAGCTGTTCTGCTAATATGTAGGTCCGGTTCAAGTTTGTAAACTGCAATTTATTCTACAGAATTTTGTTGAGTCAGTCAAATAATTATTATAAACAGGTACTCTGACAATTTGGGTGTAGGGGGTAGTCAATGGAACTACTGATACAATCAATTATTTCACTAACAGGTAGGTACATTATACATTAGTACTACAGACTATTATTTCTTCAAATTTATGAATTTAACTTGTAAAACTAAATTACAGGCGGGCTGAGTCTAGCAACAATGCCCACATAATAATTAATAATATTCTTGAACTAAACAGAAAAATACGAACAAGATGACGTATTATTCACAGAAGACTTGCCTTGCATCTGTAAAACATAATATAAGTAAACGCACCTTTGCAGCAGAGTAATTGGTCATGTTGGCCTAAGTTTAAAAGATTCGGCTGAGCTATTTCTTCTGTCCGAAGAATCTAAGATGTTAAATAATTTGAAGTAACTGTTCTCTGATTAATATTCACTGACGGTTAAGAATGGTAATAATTAATCACGATTTAGGCTTAATATATACTCATAATAAAATTTTATATGAAATAGTCAACATTATAATTGGTACATTGTGGTGTGATGAATTTAGAAGAGAAGTCAGTTCGGTTCGGTCAGACAGAAAAAAAAATATATAATACATTTTTTTACTTCGCCGAGGGACAAAGCAAAAGTATCGTAGTCCATACAGCACAAATTTATTAGAACCCTTTCAAAATCTTCATTATTCAATCATAGACGTAATAAAAAAAAGCAGAACCAGAACTAAACACTGAAGCACCTCCATAGTAGGTCAGTCGCTATAAGTACGAGCCGACACGCACACATTCACACCATAGTAAGTCTACCGCCCGCCATTTACCCACCGAAACCTCGCCGCGTGATACCCTTGTCGAAAAATAATAATAAAGCCGTCGTGCGTAGTGAAGAGCAGTCGGAATCATAGTGGTACAATTAAAAAAAGTCAAGGGATTACTTTTCATAGGTAAGCAAGTAATTTTTCTGATTAACTAATCGTTTTCAGTTTCACTAGGTTTTCACTTAAATTAAATGAATTTTTGAAAACAATAAATCGACCGGTGTTGCCATAAGTCACATTTCCAAATTAGCGTAAATGTGTAGGAGATCATTTTTCTTTTGTTGTCTTGTAATTCTTACTTAATTCAGATACCTAATTTTGTTTAAACAGACATATAAACTTACATCCTATGATTCTTTTACTGAACAACTATTATTCATACCTTTAATATTTTTTAGATTTCCATCCTCAAACGATGCATGGAAGAATGATTGGGTACAAATCATAAGAGAGTCCAGAAAAGAAAGCGGCTTGATTACATCTAGATCCAGTGTAATATGCAGTATACATTTTAAGGAGTGTGAGCTGAGGAGTGGCTGCCGTCTTCTGTGAGGTGGAGGTACTTCCCCAGTCAGGCTAACGTGCCCTACCTCTCTTTCGCCAGAGCCTCGTCTGGTCATTAAAATTGGTGTATTTGTTTGGGCATTTTTTATTTCAAATAAGTATGCATCTGTTTGTCCTACATAATAAAAGGAATATGTAATGTTATATTTCATGTGTTTAATTTATTTTCATCAATACCTATTTTAAACGCGGTAAAATATCTAAATCTATAGATGAAATAATAACTAAAAATTTTAAATATTTGAGTACCTATACTATTGTTAACAAATTTGCAAACGAGTTTAAGGACAACGTAAAAAAAATATGTACTAGCTTCGACACGTTTTTTTCTATTCATTCATGATGGAAGAGAGTTCAAGGTCGAGATGCAGATCTACGGCCTTGAAATAATAAGAGACGCTGGTTGCATTGCGAGCAAACCGGTTTTAAATGATCTGGAGCTTAGCCAGATGAGAGCGCGCAGCGTGTGCGTACACTACGCTGGCGTAGGTGAGGACGGAGCGGACACAGGCTTTGTAGAATGCACACTTATTTCTAAGTGACATTCTAGGATTCCTGAATATTGGAGCGAGCCGGCCTTAGGCCTTAGTAGAAAGCGGCTTTCTTCCTAACAGCGGTGATGTGAGGTCCAAACGTCATTCTGGAGTCTATGATGACACCTAGATATTTAGCCGTCGACACATGGTACGGATCGGCCGAACAGTAAGAGACCTTGTGGATCCCGAGAAAAGAACACTGCGGCACTTTTCTTCGGATTCACCTCGATTCGCTAATGTGGGAACCATTCGCCTAGAGCGTTAACCGCTCTCTGTAGCCTATCCGATATATTGGATTTGGCTTATTAGAAAATGTAGAGCGCCGTATCATCGGCGAAGAGGGCTAACTCCACGTGTGGAGTATTGGAAACATCGTTGGTGTACAACATATATAGGGTAGGACCGAATACCGAGCCCTGGGGGACTCCGGTTCAGATCGGATGCGGCCTTGAAAGGAGAGCAATTTGACAAGTAGTCTCGTAAGATGTGCACGTGACTGTCTGGCGCTTCCATTTGGTGTAGCTTATAAATTAAGCTCCAGACTTTGTCAAACGCTTTCGCAACGTCAAAGAACAGGGCGCCAGTGTGGCGTCCTGTGGGATTTTACACAAATATAATTTATATCTACACAATATTTAATTTTGGACTACGAATTGATGTGTGGTAATATGTATCATAATTGTCAAGTATGTGTACTACAGTGGGTTATTTAGGTTCCATTCTGATTCACATGTACAATTTAAAGTAAATGCTGAAACGTGTGTACTGCTGACGGCGTTCTTCGCCTGCTCTCTGGCAACTTCAGAATTGATATTCTGAAGTTGCCCGAACCACTGATGTGGTTTACTCCTTTGAGTAAACAATACTTTGTGATGTTGCTCATATATATCACTGCGGCATGCGTACGCGTCTTTTAAACTGAATATGTTAATTTCCTTTATTGAGCTGTGTCTATGTTTAAGCTCATACAAATAAAGTTCTTATTTATCTACTTTGCGCAGACGCTATTGTGACAAATATTAATTGTTTTAATAATTGCGTAAATAAAAGTTTTTAAAATTATTTGAGAAAAATCATTTAGTAGCTGTAGTTACTAGATAGTAACTACGACTACATACTTAATGATTACGTTATATATCATAAGTTATGGTTTTTATCGATGAGAAATAAAAAAGTATTGACATCGGAAGCTATGTCGAAAAATGAAACAATGTTTAATTAAATTTTTCTTTTCCCCATTTAAAAAAGTTATGTTATGTAATTCTACCGTTGACCTTTGTGAATTCTACCAAGAAAATCAATAAAAGCTACACTAATATCTGTATTAGTAAATGCGACATAGATGGCGCTACTGTGTTATGGCCCAGATACACAGAACGGGAAACATTGCTTGTGTGCCAATTAAATGGGCTGTGCATACTATCCACGTGCCTCCGTACATAGTTTATTAATGTGTTAGTGCCAGTAGTGATCAATGTGTGCGTAGTGCGCAAAGTAGCTGTCAAAAACCTTTCGCAATGCACATGAAATCAAGCGCGATTTCCTCAAAAATGATATCGTAAAAATATTATAGGCTAGAGTTATGTATGCCCATACGAATTCGCTCGAGAATATATTACCTTGTGGTTTAATAAGTACTTACTCTCACAAAAGACAGCATGGTGCAGTGTCATCCGCCGTTGGAGCTAGAAGAATTACCAAAAGAAGACGAAGAAAGGCTAGAAACACTATTTTCTAAATTAGACACCGATGGAAATGGGAAGATTGACATTCACGACCTGTCGGTGGCCCTCAAGGAGCTCGCCCCACACATTAATCGGAGCTATGCAGAGGTTAGAATTTATTTCTTAATTATGCCCCGACTTAACGGTGGTTTGGTTTGGTTTCACCTCATCATTCCGGTCGTCGACACGTGCAAAAGTGTGCTGTGATTCATTTGTAATATAGGCAATCTGAATTTGGCACAAAAATTCTATTGATTTAATTTGTACCTTTCTCGTAAAAGAAACTAGATCATTTGATTTCATTACTGATTTATAAATTATCCACAGTCACCACAGTTATGCAGTAGATTCTACTGCACTGCTTCTGAGTAGAAGATCAATAAAATTTTGCTTTTGAGTTAAACATGGCTATTTTCTTGACTAATAAATCAATTTTATAAAAATGGTTTTAGAAGCAAAATATGATTTGAAGTTCTTTGACAATTTTCTGCAGAAAATTGTCAAACAACAACATATGTTGTATCCGGATTTACTTATCACAACCAAATGCATCATGTTTTGTTAGAAGCCCTAAAAACCTTATGCATGAAAAGTGCTATTAATGTTAAATATGCAAGTGATGTGTCCAAGGACAAGCTTGTGGTGTATTTGGGTATCCCTCGAGATATTTTTCCATAGTAGTAACAATGTCTGTAATTACTTTAGACTGATTACAATATCAAATGCTTGCATTTTTAATTAAACCTAAACAGAATAGGCATGAGTTGGTTTCCCAACTTTAAAAAATCATTCTGTGTTTCCTGGGATCAATTTTGCATCATGGTGTCAGGGACAGTAACATGTTTGTATAAGATTATAAATACAATTTCATGTGCCTTAGATGTTCAATCCTATATTTGAGTACATACAGAGCACATTCAAAATTTTGCAGTACTCATAAATAAAATAACAAATAAAGCAAAATAATGCATTTATTATAAACTAGCTGTTACCCGTGGCTTCGCGTGCATGGTCAAAAAACCAAGCATGTTTTCCTGTGGGAGCAAGATATTTTGCCGCGGTAGAAGTAGCATATGTCACTATCAGGCCCTCCATACATAATAAATGTTCATACAAAAAAATACAGCATTCTGTCGCTCCATTTTGATTTGAGAAAAGGGCTAACTGACAATTAAGTGGGAGGCTTTGTACAAAGTCGTCTACATAGCTCTGTCTCACCTATTTTATTTATATATATATAGCTGTGTTCTGGTTTGAAGGGTGAGGCAGAGAAATTACTGAATACTGTGACAATACATGCTTAGGCCACAAGATTGGCAGCGAGCCAGTAACATCCCCTTGGTGTTGCGAGCGTCAATAGGCTGTGGCTACCACCTAATACGAACCGCACATACTTGTACATTCATAATTGTACAAACCCCTCTAAGACATTTGGAGTCTTTTTGTATCACTAAGGTGGCAATCAAGCATACGGCTTACCTGATGGTAAACAGTAACCATAGCCTATGGACATTTGCAACTCTATGAGTTCTATGATTCTCTACGCTCAAGATGTATTGCACAGGCGCCATACCGGGAATAAAAGTAACACATGTTTTAACTTATCAATTTATGGGCCACATAAACAATATCTATACAAAAAAAACTATCCCACAGGAGTTATAAATGTTTCCGGAATAAAAAAACAAACCCGTTCAGTCGTTAATAGGATAATCGTAGTTGATATCATAATCCTAAGCATATTCAATTACAATATATGATATTATAAGACCGATTACTTCCGGCGTACACATGCAAATTTTGGACGCTTGAAACTCGGGAGCTACCCACATAAACTTGACTAATAGAGATTCCCACTCTCTAGGTAAAGCAGGGTCTTTGTAAAGGGTTCATCCCACAGGAACACATCACTGGGATAAAAAGTTGCTTTTTTATCCCAGTGATGTTCCTGTGTGTCCCATATTGCCCTTGGCAACTCAGCCCAAGGACAATATGGGGCAGTAGTTTTAAGATAGGTAGGGCGAATCAAAACAGCCGGTCTGGTAGTAAGTACCTCCACCTCACAGAAAACCGTAGCCAAATAACAACTTCCTAGAGGGTTGTTGTATTCCTGCGTGTGAGTTAGGTCACCAGTAAACTCCTATGGAGTTGCTGTGTTAGCAGAGGTGGCATCGCACAAGTGATACTAAATATTTAATAAATAGCAATTTATTGAACCATATGGCACGAATAGTACCAATTGTAGACGAGGGGGGCCAGGTGGACGTCGCGTATTTTGATTTCCGCAAAGCCTTCGATGTCGTTGACAACGACGTGCTTTTAAGAAAGCTGGCTGGGGTTGGATGTACTCCCCAATTATTAAAATTCTTAGCTAGTTACATGCGAGATAGACAACAGTATGTTGACTATGCTGGATGTCGGTCTTTGCCGTATTTTGTTAGATCAGGGGTGAGTCAAGGTAGTAACATCGGGCCGCTCGAATTCCTCATAATGATCAACGATTTACCTAAAGCCGTCGAGCACTCCGAATGTCTGTTGTTTGCGGACGACCTAAAGTTGTCCCTTAGTATTAACACGACGGCGGACTGCGAGCGTTTGCAGGGCGATATTAACAAAGTAGTGTCGTGGGCTCACGTGAATGGACTCCAGTTTAACGCATCCAAATGTGTCACGATCACTTTCACAAAAAAGTATAGACCGTTGGAATTTGAATATAAAGTGGGAGAAGTTATTATGAAAAGAGTGACGGAAGTAAAAGACTTAGGGGTTAATTTTACAGCCGAACTGTCATTTAAGAAGCACATTTATAGTATCGTTAAAAAGGCTTTTAGAAACTTGGGATTCATTCTTCGTAGAGTGCATGGCTTCACAAATATCAAAGCGATTATATCCTTGTATAATGCGTTAGTCAGAAGTCACCTAGAATGTAACGCAGTCATCTGGGCTCCGCATGAAACTAAATATAGTCTCATGTTGGAGCGCATTCAAAATAAATTTACAAGATACTTATATATGAGGCTCTATGGTGTCTATCCATATTATCCTTTAATGTATCCTACCCTATTTGTTCTGGGTATGGTAGGATACACTGAGTTACGCGTGCGGAGAGATTTGGCCTTAGCCTTGTACATTTTCAGGCTGATTCGTGGTCAAAATCACAACCCTGAATTACTTAGTTTGGTTAGGGTATGTGTTCCCGACGGATACGTAGGGCGCCGCCGCCGGCCCCCGTTACTGTCTGTGCCTAGAGCTCGAACCGAGCTACAGCGCAATGCTCCACTGACGCGCACACTACGCACCCTCAACCGAATGGCAGAGAGAACAGACCTATTTTCCTGTTCTTTGAACGAATTCACAAGAATAGCTTTGTTAATTTTATGTTATAGTGACTGATTATTTTGTCCTGAATACTTGTCTATCGTATTGGTATAAACTGTAATGGTAGACTTAAGCAAAGATAAATAAATAAATAAATAAATAAATAAATGTATTGCAAGCGTTTATAGGCTACAGTAACCGCTTTACATCCGGTGGGCTGTATGCTTGCATACCTCCCAATGTTGTATAAACAAAAAAATTAAATACTTTATCAAATGCTGTTCCTTTGTTGGAATGTAGTTGATGACAATACTATATATTATAGAAATAAAGAATAGCTTCGCTTACTTTGGGGCTAGATGGCGCAATTTGTCCGACAATATTTAAATTTAAATAATTAAGTATATTTTATATCGAAAGGTACAAATTCTACAGTCACTTGTCTATGAATTAACACCTCTATGCCATCATTGTCACTAGCTCTAAGCAAGCTTGTTTTGCAAAATATCTCTGCGTTTTGTGAAGCGTGTAACACAGGTACCCCGCATAGGTCACTTTACGACGTTACAGGGTACATAGGTTACTTTATTTTAGTAAATATTTTTTTTTTGTATAAACAGTCCACAGTCCAGTTTTAGAATTATTGCTAAAAATTAATAATTTCTTCCTTTCCACAAATTTTAAAAACTTAGGAGTATATCCAACATGATACTTGTATATATAGAAACATAATATATCCAACATGATACTTGTACATATAGAAACACACGCTTTATTTATAATACTATATTTACATGGCTATAATAATAGTTAACACACTAGAACAGATTCAATTACTTTGAGAATTGTTGTGGTAATCTGCTCAACCCAACTGTGTGACCTATTTGTTGTTATGTATTGCTGTGTTATAAAGTTGCAACTGTGAGCAGTAAGTACTATTACTTAAGTAAAGGTTACAAGTTCACGAGATATTTAAAATTTGTCGCTTTAGATCTAAAATAATGAAAATGAGTCACAATTGTATATAAATTACCCGTCAAGTACCCAATTAAGAAATTATGTCAAACCACATAATGGATGTTGACTCTTTATTAAATTAAAAATATCACCACTTGTGCAAGCGTTCTAGAGCCCTTTTCCATTGGACACTTCTGGCTATCATCCCTGACATGACACATGACTATATTCTGAAGTATCATCACATGTCAGCATTAAAATCTTGCTGAGAACAAAATGTATGAGTGTTAGTTCTCATATCATATGTGAAGCAGTATTGAAACTGCTGTTACCTATCGGTCTAATGCTAGTTCTGATATCTGTCGAGCAATCTCTAAACAGGCTTATGTGTATTGGCCTTGAGAGGTATGAACTTCTCATGAAGTATAAAGGCATAAGTAAAAAGGCATGCAACTGTTGGATTTTCAGATCAGATCAGGAATTTTTAATGTTAATTAAACTTCACAAGAGTCGCCCTCTGCGTTAATGACGAGAGCATTGTGTCTAAGCGCCGCGTCATCTTTCGTATGGTAGTACTGATCGCGATGACGTCATCACGATGACAGGCACGCCAGGCAGCAGAGCGGTCATAAATTGCTGAAATATTGTCGGACATGCTTGGCATTTGGCGTAAAAGTCTGTGTACACTAAGCACTTGGTATTTAAAGAAGGTGCGGTGTATAGTCAGATATCATAACTTGTGTGTGTGCTCGTTAAAGTCGATAGCAGCATACAATTTTACACTAGAAATTGAGCAAACACTACACTCGTGTAGGTAGGTTGACGAGCTCGGTGGCGCAATCGTGAATGACGTGACATTGACACCAACGCTCGTGGGTTCAATTCCCGCACAGGACAAACTTGTGTGCATGAACATGTCTCATTGTCTAGGTTCTGGATGTTTTTAAGAGAGGTAGGTCGCATCAAAGCAGCTCATCTGGTGTAGTACCTCCACCTCCCAGAAAACCGCAGTCAAATAACAACTGCCTATAAGGTTGTTCCCACGCAGGTACATGCGTGTGAGTGAGATCACCAGTAAGCTCCTAAGGAGTTGCTGTGTTAGAAGCGGAGGGGTTATCGCGTGGATGACACTTAATGTATTACAAGCGTTCATTGGCTTCGGTAACCGCTTTACACCAGGTGGGCCGTGTGCTCGTATGACTATCGACGTTGTTTAAAAAAGGTAAGAAATGTATCCGATTCTGTAGCCAAATTCACAGTACTACGATTGATTCCACTGATGCCTTTTTTGTCATTTTAAAAACTGGAGTAGCCCATTTCGAAAAAGCAACCCTTGAGGCACGGGCCCAGCTTTTATAAAATATCTATCTTTTTTTTTTCATACTACGTCGGGAGGCATCATCATCAACATACAGCCTACCTGATGTAAAGCGGGTACCGTAGCCTATTAACGCTAGCGATATATTAAGTATCGCTCGCGCGATGCCTCCTCTGCTGCTTACACAACAACTCCTTGGGAGCTTACTGGTGACCTCACTCACACGCAGGAACACAACAATCCTCTAGGAAATTGTTAATTGGTTACGGTTTTCTGTGAGGTGGAGGTACTTCCCCAGACGTGACTTTGACACTAACGCTCGTGGGATTCGATTCCCACACAAGGCAAACATTTGTGTGCATGAACATGTCTGTTTGTCTTGGTCTGGATGTTTTAAGAGAGGTAGGGCGCATCAAAGCAGCCCGTCTGGGGAAGTACCTCCACCTCACAAGATACCGCAGCCAAATAACAACTCCCTAGAGGGTTGTTGTATTCCTGCGTGTGAGTGAGGTCAACAATAAGCTTCCAAGGAGTTGCTGTGTAAGCAGCAAGGGAGGGATCGTCGGTCACGGCATCCATCTCCTGAAAAATTGCGACCATTAAAATTTTTCTTTCACTTTTTGAAAAGGAAATAGCCACTCGGATTTTAATCTGGACCATAGATATTTGTTTTCTGCAAAGCAATTTTTCTTGAGGAATAACAGCGCTGTTAAGGCCATATGCACAGGTGCATTGTCATCTAAAATTAATTCTTCTTTGCGGAGTTTGAATCTCCTCTTTTTATTGTTGTTATCTGATAAGTAATCTTTCATTTAAATTCCTTCGACATTCCAAAATATGGTTCCATTAACTTAACCTGTTGACAGCCGGACCTCGAATTTCCCTTTCGCCCATAAGTTTCCGTTGACTTTTGCTTAGTCTTAGGATCTCACTGTCGAGTCGAAGTTTCGTGAGAGTCTCTTCTGCCTCGTCCTTCACTTCAATATTGGTGCCAGTTCCGATTTCAAAATAACTCATCCACCCTTCGTATAATTTCATTTAGATTTAACTGTTTTCAGAAATAACAAAGTGCTCGTTGACGGAAGGAAACCAATATATACCAATCAGATTAAGTGATGCTACTGATCAATAAAATATGACACATGTTGCAACCGAACCCACACATTCCCATCACCTCATACTTACTATGTTATCGTATTCGCTCAGCATTGTTTGTGTTTGTTTGAAAGCTCTCTTTTAAGTAATTAAATGCTCTTTGTGCTACCGATGTCTATCTATATCTTCAAAGTTACTTGCGGGGCAGGCTTAGAGAATGCTATTTATTATATTGTGTAGATAGCATTATATTGATACTTGTAATATATTTATTTATCTTGTAAGAGTGATAGTACTAGCGTTGAAGTGAGAGATAACAAAATGACATTATTAGGGAAAGGGGCAGAAGATCGTCCGAACATTTCGGCGTCTTTCTATTATTACAGAATTTTGCAGGAATGTTTGGACAGCTAACTAAAACATGTTTTGAGAACATTTTATCCAGTTTATTCCCATAGTAATGAGTCCGTGATCGGAATATTATAAAAAAGAAGTCTGAGGATATATCTTATTAATATATAATATATAATAGATAACAAATTGTTGTTATATTTAGCACCTGAGCAACCTAGATACGCTCAGCGTTTTTTATATTTCTCTTTTGTTAAAAAAAAGCATATTTTCAGGAAAGACGCCTGTATGCATAATCTTAAAAAGAAAAATTATTGCTATGTATTTCACATCATATACACGAAATATATTTATAGACAAGAATTGCTCCTTTAATGAAATAAATAGTATTTATAATGCAATGTTTGAAAACTCTGAACTAAACAGGAATATCTTGAACAGTCTTGTTTGACCAGCTTAGATTTATGCAACGCATTCACCACATTGTGGGAAATATCTTTGGAGATAGATGATAGCTGAGCAGTGATAGTTCAGTGAATAAAGAATTAGTATAAGTATTATCCGACGGTCCCGGGTTCGAATCCTGGCGGGGGCATGTACAGCTAAATTCGTGTTGTCAGATTTATGTACATATTTGTCACTTGCTTGGCGGTGAAGGAAAACATCGTGAGGAAACCCACACGTCCGAGAAATTATATTCGAATGACGTACAACCTAAAGTAAGAAAGATCTGGTTTTCCCTCTGGGTTGTGGAGGTCTGACGGCAGTCGCTCCATGTAAAAATAAGTGTCTTCACCAAATCCTTAGGCTTAGGCAGCGGAACCTGCCAATCCTACTGGATTAGGAAACAGGATAAATCGAAGAAGAAAACCACTAGATATCGACATTAGGTCGATGAGGTTGACATCTGAAGAGGCATAGTTTCATTGCGAGTATAATAGGGGTTTAGAACAAAGGTTAGAATAAAAGTGGTACGAGTAAATTGGTTTATTTAAGATGTGCTATTTTTCATACAACAGCGTATATTCGTATATTATATATCAATATCCCGACTATGGTAACGAAATACTATGTGGGAGACAGATAAGGGTTAACTTATCAATAAAAATTTTAATGACGGCGTTAAATATTAATGCTGTCAGGCAGCAAACTTGTTACGAGCACACATTGTAGGCACTACAAGAGCTGCATGTCCCGTTTTTGTTAATGTGACAAATTTTATTTGAGAACTATGTATTTGTTGTAATGTAATATGTATTTTTAGTAACCCGTAGCGTAAACAAATAAATCAAATTTTCGAAGCGTCTTGATGGATATGCGACAGCGCTAAAGATTAAATTAATACATTGCGCCAAAGACTAAATAAATACAATGCGCTATAGACTAAATTAATACAATGCGCAAAGACTAAATTATTACAATACGTCAAAGACTAACTTACTACACAAGCTTTTTCTAGTAAATCTAGGCATAGGTACGTTAAAACGTGAGTCCACTTTCATGTAAGTCAGCAGAAATAAGGCTAGTCAAGTGCGCGTTTAACTCAAGCACTTAGGGTTCCTTATACCCTGAGTTGCTGTACCTACTATGTTCATACAGCGTTGAACGGTTTTATCTAATACTATTATTATTGTATGTAAAAACAAAAAAGTTATCTGTATCGCGACCATCCTGTTGTTACATTTTCGAATGCTTTTACGAATATATCTATTTGCTACTAAATTCGTCGTATTAATATATTAGCTCCTTGACAAATACTGTCCTAACACAAAAACATGTTAGTGAAAACGAGACATAGGATTTTTTTTATATTTTCCGTGTTGATTATGCGGGAGCTATAGAGGATATGTAACTGAAATTTTATTTGCATAAATACGTTATTTCTCTATATATAACATGGTTTATAATTTTCCAAAATATTGTTAATTTAAGTAACTTTCAGTAGTCGTTTCCAAGGAAGTTATGTTTTTGAAGAAATGAAGCACATTTTATGGGACCGCCTATAAAATTAAGCACCCAAACTATGTATAATGAAAAAATTGAGGACGCGGGTCCTGACAAATGACTGGCCGAACTGAACTAGCACAGTGTTTCTTTTTAGTGGGGGGCGATATTATTTTTATAATTTTAACCCGCTGCTGTATAGAAATGTTCATAACCTACAGCCAACAACATAAAGGTAAAGTTCT
Source organism: Pyralis farinalis (assembly GCA_947507595.1). Taxonomy (NCBI): domain Eukaryota; kingdom Metazoa; phylum Arthropoda; class Insecta; order Lepidoptera; family Pyralidae; genus Pyralis; species Pyralis farinalis. The sequence continues at coordinate 8,866,385 of OX382265.1, read as the reverse complement.
AGTTCCAAATAAAGGGATCTATTGTATTACCTTACATCATTCTAATACATTTTTAATTATTATGCTAGTGTTCGTCCCATTAAAAATTTGAGAAAGACATGCCTCACCTTGACTCTCTCTATAGCCAAAGCTGTGTTAGATACACTAAAAGATCACCAATCGAACGACCGTGACGGAAGCCGTATTGGCGGTCGCTGATCAAATCGTAATCTTCAGGTATGCCAGGAGTCGTGTGTTTATCACACGCTCCATCACCTTGGAGAGAAGGGAGGTTATGGCAATAGGCCTGTATTTCGATAGATCTGATCCATCACCCTTTTTGGGTCTTGGATGCATATTGATGGTCTTTCATGAAGTCGGGACTTGCCCAGTGGAGTACGAAAGTACGAAAAGACGCATTAGAACAGAACACACAGCTTTAGCACCACTGCCGGTATGCCATATGGCCCACTCGACTTATGAATGTCGAGGGAAAGCAACGTCCGCCGGCCATCTTACTGGGTAATGGAGATTTCTGGCAATGAGCTATTGCACCTTGGGATGGTAGGTGGCACAGCTCCGCCGTCATTCAAAGTCGAGTATAATCTCTTTGCCTCTAGAGATTATCAAGTAAATCGGCTATCCTTTTTTTGCCATCCGGTTTCTGTAATGGTGGCATGGACGATTGATAAAAGTTTCTCTCGGCAGCTTTAGCCAGCGACCAGAAAGCACGGCTCGCAGACGGAAGGCTTGCTAGACGCTCGTCAACGCTGCCGATGAAATTGAATACGAACTTCACGGATAAATATCACCTATCAGAAATCAGAATTAACATTGAAATCGGTATTTGTTTTAATATTACGTGCGGCGGTAAACGTGAATACAGCTTCCGGTTGCCATAGCCTATGGATACAGTTGAATATTTACACATGCATTGTCATTTCTGGTGCTTAACTGTTACTTAGCCAATGCCTTCTGATAGGTTACTCCTGTAGGCAGCTCTAGTGCTCAGTGAGCAGGAGAGGCTAGTTTGGTCATTAACCGAAATAATCCAGCCAAATACGCCCCTTAAATGAAACAATAAGGGGGTATTTATTAGCTTTAGCTTAAAAGTTTGGGAATCACCGCTCTAGATAGCCTGTATATCGCAATCTGTTTATTCTGATAAAGCTTAGAGTCGTGCATTTTGAATAGATACAACCAAGAGCAGATCCCGCTTGACAATCGAAATGCGATTATGACTCTTTTTTTTTTAATACGGAATGAGAACGATTTTACAAAGTAAACGTTGTTGTCATAATGTTAAGCTAAATGTGTTCTTAGATGTGCAAAGGCCTTCTTGCTTTATAAATCTTTCTATCATCACAAATGCGTAAGTTTGTGATTATATATGAATGTTTGTTACGCTCTCAAACACATCTGAAATGATTTGGATTAAGTTTAGCACATAAATAGAGTATGTTCTGGTTTATCACATAGGCTATTTTTCAATCCTAATATATTTAAGGTTCCTGTGTAAATCTTGAAAAGTTGAACACCACGCGGGCGATGCTACGTGCTGCAGATAGTATTTACTAGCTGCAGCACGTAGCATCGCCGCGCCCGCGCATTACGAGTAGGTCCCTAAATATATATATATATACCTTAATAAACCTATATTTAAGGTATATAAACCTCCTGCCAAAAAATAATAATTGAAACAAAGGTGTGGTAAAGTAGTGACAGCTTAGTGGATAAAGAAGCAGCCTATTAACCGCTAGGTCCCCAATAAATTAGTATTGTCGGATTTATAAACAGATTTGTATTTATCACTTGTTTGGCGGTGAAGGAAAACGTCATGCGGGTTTCGCATGTCAAAAACAAGACTGTTACAAAACACGGGTGACCTAACCTAAGGTCTGGTTTTCTCTTTGAAGTGCAGATATCTGACGGCAGTCCCTTAAAACCATAATCAATATATTCGCTAAATTCTCGCGCTTAGGTAGCGGGGCTCGCTGTTCCCAAAGGATTATAAAACGAAATGAAACTAGGAAGAAGAAGAAAGAATAAAGGTCACAAAATAAGAATATGATAAATCTGCATCAGGCAACTGATCTCAGGATATCACATCACATCTTTCGTTTTATGATTTTAAAATATTATGTATCAGACAAGTTTGTATTTTATCAGATTTACTGGATTAAAAATTGCCAGAGTAGGATGTCTGTTCTTCAAGGTTAGACTGCATTGTCATCAATTTGAAACCGTTTGATGGATCACTGATATGAACAGTCAAGATTTCAGCTTTTGTTCGAAATAGATAAAGAATATTGTCATATTTTATGTGTCCTGTTTATATTAATACTTAAATTATTTGCAAAATGTGTATTTAATTAATATGATCATTTACAAGTAAGGACTACAAGTCCTCAGTAAATATTACTTAAGACCGAAGGCAGTCTACTTGTTTTATTCCATACAAATAAGTACATATAAGCATACGGTGCGACTGATGTCCGTACTGAAGTGGTTACCGTAGCCGTGTGAACACTTGCAATAAAGGAGCTAATGGTCGCACCATTGCCACACTCGCTGCTAATGCAGCGGCTCTTCAGAATGTTGCTGGTGACCTTACTCTCTCGCAGGAACACAGTAACTGTCCATGGAGTTGATATTTAGAATGCAGTTTTCTGCATTCCAAATATGAGGTAGAGGTAGTCTCCCAATCGGACTGTGTCACTAACCAAAAAACGACTTGACGAATTATAAACGCACCCTTTACTCACTAAAGCTTAGAGTTTTAGCGCCTAAATATGTCACCGGTTCGAGCCTACGGCCCAATGCGAGGATATTTTAACCAATAAGCCACAAGGTCACAGATCAACATGAATAAAAGCTGTGTGATCTACTTCACCCCCCGAACCGATGAGTTGAGTCTCAATGCAAAATCCTTAGTGTTAAAAAAACTTGTACGCAATTTGATCTAATCTGCTTTGTATTCTTCCGAATATATGAACTATTTAAAAAAACTTGTTCTATGATGCCTAGCTGCTTGCCAAATTCAAAATCTAGGTCAGCTGCAAGTGCTGTCTTGATTTTTATTTATGATTTCTTGAAAAAGAGACCGTCAGACAGATATAACTACAACATGCCGATAGAATCTTGTCGAGAATATATCACGGGCATACATAGAGAGATGCCGATTATTATCGTAGGTTTTCCTGTATTGGTGCCACCTTGCTTCTGCAACTGGAAGTACCTTAACAGTTTGGATTTTATAGTTTATAGACACACTCACACAAAAGGAAGACGGGCAACAAAGTGATTCTATTAGGGTTCCGTACTCAAACTAATAAACCCCTTGACGTCGTATGAAGACTCCCCTCACTCACCGAAACGTAGTATTTTAGCGCCTTAATATCTCAGCGATTTGAGCCTACTGGACTATGGAAGTATATTTTAACCAATAAGTCGATAAGTGACGCGATGTTGATCCGGGAACTAACCAATAAGAGCTGCGCATTCTACTTTACCTCCTGACCCGTAGCGGTGAGATTATTTGATATTTGACGTGTGCAATCATTAAAAAAACATTGATCACATTTAAGAGAGGTAGGGCACATCAAAGCAGCCCGTCTGGGGAAGTACCTCCACCTCACAGATAACCGCAGCCAAATAACAACTCCCTAGAGGGTTGTTGTGTTCGAGCTCGGTGGCTCAGTCGTGAATGACGCGACGTTGACATCAACGCTCGTGGGTTCGATTCCCACACAAAGCAAACATTTGTGTGCATGAACATGTCTGTTTGTCTTGGTCTGGATATTTTAAGAGAGGTAGGACGCATCAAAGCAGCCCGTCTGGGGAAGTACCTTCACCTCACAGAAAACCACAACTAAATAACAACTCCCTAGAGGGTTATTGTGTTCCTGCGTGTGAGTTAGGTCACCAGTGAGCTCCCAAGGAGTTGCCGTGTAAGCAGCAGAGGAGGCATCGCGCGAATGATACTTAATATATCGCTAGTGTTAATAGGCTACGGTACCCGCATTACTTCAGGTGGGCCGTATGCTTGAATGCCTCCCGGCGCGCGGCGTAGTATAAAAAAAAAACAAAATTAAAATATGTCGTGGAAACCTGCTTCATTTAGCAATGCAATATGATACCGCATTTGCGATTTGTTATTGTCACACATTTGCAATTAAGTAATTGCTATTCATATTACGTAATAGTATCGATAAATTAGATATCTATATGTACATACATACAACAAAATATATATCACAAATTAGCATGACAAGCGGATTTACCAAATTGCGATTTGAGAATTTACGTATTTATTATTTTACATTATTAGATGGTAAAGTATGAAATTGCCGATTTGTACTGAAAAATTAAAACTCGTTTTTTTTTTCTAAGACGTAATATATTCAAGTCAAATCACGAGGCAGCCGTTTTTCATATTTTTTTATCTTATTGACTTGATGCAAATGAATCAATATTGTAGGTAAGGTAACGTTAAACCATGCCGCTAATTCCTGGGTAGTTTTACTCGAATCGGTTTCCACCTCTCCTTCAATACAGCGTTATTTACCTGTGTGGACGCTCTTCCACGTGGTTCGTTCTTCAAGTCGAAGTTTCCATTACGAAAGCGTTTAAACTAAAAACTCACGTTGCGTTCATTAGCAATCTCGTCTCCAAACGCAGCATAGATACACAGCCCTTTCCGCCGCGTTATTTCCGCGTCGGATTCGTCTTTAAAAATTACTCGGATTTTCGAAGTATCCTTCTTACCCGTCTAAGCTGAATAAAAAAAAACAATTTAAATTCGAAAATCAAATGTTGCACATTTTTTAAAAGAAAAACCTCATAGGTATCGTGTGAAAAAAGTTTCACACGAAAATCTCAGACCATGGTTTAATATCAATTCAAATTATCTATTTCTATTAAACGGCAATTTCTTTAATCCCTATTATATAACGGTCCCGATAGAAGTTGTCCTGTCCGAATAAAAAAAACCTAGGACCCGCTTGTAGCGCCGCCTGCCAGGTTCAATTGTGAATCTAACTAAACCATCCAGGGACACATTTAAATACACATACTCGTAAAAATAAAACATCAAAATCTGTTAAGCAGTTCAGTGACATATACACGTGCAGAAGAATCTATATTTATACTAATGTATAAAGCGGAAGTTTGTTTGTTTGAATGTGCCAATCTCTGCAACTACCAGTGGGATTTGAAAATATTTTTACATTCGATATTTATTGACATTTATTGCTCAATTATTGAGGAAAGTATAGGTTACTCAACAGACGACCCTAGAAATCTGAGGAAAAATAGGAAAGTAAGAAAAAACTGTTCTCACAGGATTCTGGGATACGCGCGGACGAAGTCAGTCAGGGTTGCAGCTAGTTATACATATATAAAGATAGACAAATACAAAACAGTTGAGGATCTTTGTTTATCAACCGATTTTTTTCCGTTCCAAGCTATTGACGAGCTCTAGTGTTACCAATAAGAATAAGGCTGGATACTCCATTGAGGTGGAAAGCAGCGGAGCGGAGATGAGTTCTCATACACTTTAAATGTCGAGCGGAGTTTAACGGACTATCAAAAAAATACGAAAACACACATCCGCTCCTATAAGATAAAAAACCAGCCAAGTGCATGTCGGGCCGACAACAACAGTTTCGTTGTCACGAACACTTGAGTCTAACAAAAATTAACACTTTTAATTTAGATATTTCGCAAACGGAGCACTATATCCAAGAATGATGATCCCACACTCTCAATGTTCTTAAAAAACCTAACGACTCCCCACGCCATGGGGTGGGCGCGAATAAAAAAAATCATCTCCACTTTACGTGTAGGGGAGGTACAACCAAAAAATTTTTTTTTCTAGATATTATTCTACCACTCCGTCAGCATAGTTAATATGTATACATGCCAAACTACAACTTTCCAGTCAAGCTTCTCTGAGCTAGGCCGCAGACAGACGGACATAGCGAAACTTGTTTACTACGGAACCCTATATAATGGATAAAGAGATTGGAAAATGCAAAATATACAAATATATCGCCTCAAATTGTCATAACAATTTTGGTCGAATTTCGACGATTGAGTCGACCAAGCGTCTAGTCTAGTCAACGTGATAATAATTGCATATGACATTCAACGATTACGCTAAACTATTCAATTCATCCTTCCTGCCCCAGCACTATTAATTATGAAACTGTGCCCACGTCCTACCGTGTTTGCAAACACTGTTTATTTAGCTACACATACGTTGATTATGTAGTGTCTGTACAAGTAGATGAGGTTGTATATCTTGGATACGCTTTCAGCAGAGTGGAAAGACAAGCAGTGTGAAAGGAGCGTTGGGAATACCTTTTGGCAGTTAAAACTTGAGCCAGAAGTCACAGCTGTGTATGGCAGAGAGAGAGCATGAATGTAAGATAAATGTGGTCGAAATAATGTGGTTGATAAAATGTTTTTGTGTAATCCTTGTAGACCGCATTCACAGTAAAGCTGTAACCATCCATCACTAATATTTAGTGATCAATGGCTGTAACAAACGGGGTAGGTTTTAAAGAGAGTATCGGTGTTAAAATATAAAGAGGCAATTTCCGTTGGTTGGTGGACATATAGAAAGAACGCATGAAGAAAGAATTACAAACCAGATATACAACTGAAAGTAAAAGATGTAAAATGCGAGGAAAGCCAATACTTACATACAGCATAATGATCGTATTTTATCAGAAGGTGATGTCAGAAGTCCTAGAAACCGGGAAGTGTGCATGAGAAAAGCTATGAATATTTATATGCAAGTGAAGTGAGTAAGAGCCGAGTCATGTGGAGCTTGGTTCTTCTGCTTACCTCGCAAGGGATTTGGCGTGAAGTTATAGATGTACAGGATGGCTGCACGTTGTCAAGTTATGAACTAAGAGGATTGATGCACAGTTGTACAAATATTGTATATTGTAGACGTAACAAGCATGAAGTACGATGAACAGTGACATCTAAACAAAGGCTTCGTCTCTACATTAGGTTTTGTACTGCCTTCGACATAGAAAAACTATTGTTTTCCTAAATATTTTTATTGGCGTCAGCTCGTCAATCGCTACTAAACAAAAAAATAAATCTTTAGACATACAAAAGAGATTAGACCCTGTAAGGATACTCTGGAAACGAATTCCTATAAATCGGTATTAGAATTAGACTCTAGAATCACCACAAGAGAGCCAGACTAGTTTGATCTTGATCGTCGATTCGATTCGATCGTCTAGCTAGGCACTAGTATCAAGACTTAATCTCATGTTGACCAATAGTCGAGATTCTGAAGTATTACACAAGACTGACATTGTGATTAGATTATCATTTGAATTATCATCAAAAGTACCCTGCTGTACTGTCTTGTCTTTATCTATTTATATGTATGTAGATCTAAATTGGCTACAATGCTGCTATCTAGCAACTACTACAAACTAATTGAAAAATGGGTCTGCGCCGGGTTTATTTTCACGCTATGATTTTGTACGATTTCAAGTGTGTCGCCTGAAACCAGATGAATCGTACGATATACTTCAAATGGCATTCATGGATGAAGGCAGTTCCAAGGAAACCGTGTATCGTTGGTATAATGAATTCAAGCGCGGTTGGCTAACTTTGGGGGATGAAGTAAGAAGAAGACGGCTGTTACAGAAGAAAACGTGCTAGCAGTGAAAAATTCAATCCAAGACAATAGGCCACTTATATATCAGGAGATTCAGCACATACTGCAGATTGGATCGGGAAGCCTTCACGATATTCTACACTTGTATCTTCGCGTGAGGAGGATAGTTTCACGCTGGGTGCCGCACAACCTCACTGTTGCAAGCAAGCCTAGGTGGAATGTAGCCGTGATATGATAAATAAATTTGAAGCAGGCTCGTCTCGGCGTGTTTACAACATCATTACAGGTGATGAGTCCTGAATTTATCGATACGATCCAGAAACGAAGCGCCAGTCGACTGTTTGGGTGTTTCCAAACGAATCAACGCCCACCAAAGTGAAGCGTTCTAGAAGCGGGGGGAAGATCTTGATCACGAGCTTTTTCAATTTGACTGGCTACCTGGTGTCAATTCCTTTACAGAACCAAAGAAACATCAACGCCGAATGGTATACTACACAATGTTTGGTAGAAGTTTTCTCTGTTGTGAGCAACAAGCGACCAAACACAGGGCTCTACGGGCTACTGCTCCACAACGACAACGCGCCGCGCACACCGCGCTCAAAACGAGGGCCTTCCTGGACAGCACGCCGATCAAACTCCTGGTTCACCCTCCTTACAGCCCTGATCTAGCACAGTCTGACTTATTTTTTATTTCCGAAAATAAAAAATCTGCTCAAAGGGATACAATTTTCGTCGCCGGCAGATGCGCTGTCAGCGTTCGAGCAGGCTGTAAATGAGGTGTCTGCACCGGACTGGAAAAAGTATTTCGAAAACTGGTTCAGACGCATGAAATTTTATATAGAGGCTGGTGGAGAGTACTTTGAAAAGATTTAATAAAAAAATATTTACCTATGGAACACTTTTTTTATTTTCGCATTACTTTGTCAGTGTCCCACGTATGTCCTGACCGGGCAATGCGGTTGGGTAGTTGGCGAATTCTAATTTACTAATCCTTGTTCATTTAAATCTTTCCAAGTAACCATAGGCAAAACTACTACTAATATTATTTCTTTAGAAATTGTTTTAGAAAGTTATTTTAGAGTTGAAATTTATTTTATTGCAAGGTTATATAAGTATTATTCTAAACTTACTACAATACTCGTTAAGAGTACCTATATATTTAAAATTTGTGTACCACAAAAAAGGAACTCTTCTAATACAGGTTTACATGTCTTAACATAAGAGATCTCAATTTATTTTATAATTTTATATATTTTATCTATCTCTTTGGATTTTCATTCTTTGTGGTTTTCTAAAAAACGGATTATAAACTAGGCTGATCGCTATTTGTTCTTACTCTAGTCGATTTCACAATCGTACTTGTAGATTGCGATTGCCGCAGTCGCATTTATCGATTACCCACTATTGCACTCGCTCTTGTGCATTGATAATAATTGCATTTGTGTTTATACGTAATTCATGAATAAATCACTCTCAAAGCGTCCATGTGGCACACGCTTCACTACACTTACCTCGCACGCTCCATTTATATCTGAACATGAATAATGCAACAATTATAATACCCACTCCGCAAAATGTCCTCTAACTACAAACTTTATCGTTTATTTGTTTAACACCTACATGGTGTCGTATATACAGGTGTCTTTTCTGAAAAATAAATGCAACTTTACATAGAAAGCCGACAAGTTTCGCCAACCAAACTTATCCTATGTTCCCCAGAAGAGAATGTTCACCATTCACCCGGTTATGGCGAAATTTACAGGACATTGGTAGCTAGTTCGTAGTAAAGTTTATAGTGAAAGTAGCCAAACTAACTGCATACCAAACAGCATGTGTATACACCGCATGTTGGTTTTTTCGACTTAGAGACTTTGATGGAAACATGTTCAGAAGCAGACCTCTGAGCAAACGTACACATTTTTCATTACCGACATGGAACATCTATCTATAACTTCACGCCAATGCCTTGCGGGGTAGGCAGAGAGGACCGAGCGCCAGGTGACTCGATCCTTACATTCCTCACTTGCTTCTTTAACATTAATTGCTCTTCACATGCACGGTTTCTAGGGCTCCTGACATCACCTTTTGATAGAACACGAAAGAAAAATAACACATGGAACATCGAGATAGAAAAACGGCGGTTGCTGTGTTTAGTTTCAGCAACCTGACACCGTTTGCACAGCGTCTAATAGATTCCAAAAAACGCGATTTATAATAATGTTTATATCCGTGTCAACAATTCAATCATAGTTAATCAGTCAATGGTCCAGTCTACATGATATTTGGTACACTACGTTATTCCGTAGACACATAGAATGGTTTTTCTGGATTTTTCTCCAACTTGTACATTATTTAAGAAGGAAGGGGTGGAAGGGTTGGCCACCGATGGGAGGTCAACCCTTTAAGCAAACAGGAATATTCTGAATATTACAGCGTAAACAAACATATTTACTCCTTAATTTTAAGACACCATATTTTAAGGATATATGATCCATACTAAAAATAGGATCGATTTCACATTTCGAATTTGTGACGCTTTTTTTTTCTATTTCAGTAAACTCCCGTTTTATTGCTTACTTAGAACCTGAAACGTTTTCTATAATGATGTTACACACGTGTTACCTAAAATCATAAGAAAAATCTAGTTCAAACTAATAAAAAATCAATATCACGGAAACACAAATGAATAACATGCAATTTGATCTAACCTGCTTTGTGTGCTTCCGCCACCAATTAGTTCATGCGGCCTAGCGCCGGCCGGCACCCACCCACTACTGTTAGTGCGTGCAACATGCCGACGCTGCCATGGCTGCTCCGGTAGTCTCTGCCTCGGCTGCTGCGGTCGTCCGCCATCTGGAACAGAATCCGCATGCCCCCTCCACCACCGTCGCTGCCACGACTGGCCTGGTCGTCTCTGCGACACGTGTTTCGCCTCTCCACGAGGCATCATCAGGCGTTGTAGACGTTAATCGTAAGAATAACATGCTACAAGTGACAAATCCATCGCAGTGCCGTCCCTTATATTGAATTGAGGGTGGGGGTGGATGGTGTGAGCGAAAAGATATTTAATAGTGGGGAATGGTTTACGTCAGTCTATTCGTTCATGAGAGTAATTTTAGAATTTTTATGTTTATTCATTTCTAATTGTTCCCTAATATTTAGTTTTAAACCTTTGTCTATGGTGTGTAAAATTTGATATGTATTAGTGGGGGATAAGTTATGTCCTTTGTCTATGAGATGCTCGGCGAAGTGTGACCTTTCTGGGCGATTGTTTTTATACGCCGATACGTGTTCGTGAAATCGTGTTATAAAGTTACGTCCCGTTTGACCGATATAAACGTGTTCACATTCATCGCAGAACAGCTTATAGATGCCGGATTTTTTATTGGGCGGGATTTTATCGAGCCGTGCGCAAATCATCACTCTCTATAAATTATTTTCCTCTCCGTCCCTTACCTCTGTAACGTTTTCTGTCCCTTCTGGGGCAGCAACGAATACACTTTCGCCTTCCCCTCCGGCCGTGAGCGTATCTTCCTCATATGCTTCGGCGATTTCTTCATTTCTTCTTGACCTGAACCACCCCGGTCTGCCAGGTGGCGACGTATTTGGCACTATAAGTCAGCAGACTAAGATGGATTGCACGACTTCTACACGTACTCGCGGAGGCAGCTTTGCTTTAAATCAGGAGACGTTGATTCCTGTTCAACTGCCGTGGCTGAAGGGGTTATGGTGGGCATGGAATGCTTCATTCCCAACCAGCTGCTGGCTACGCCAGGAGCTAACAAACGACCGTGATATAATCGGCTTTGTAGAGAAGCCCATCTTCTTAAGCAAGCTGCATACGAGGCTTGGACTAGGGCTCATGTTAATGGGGATCCTTATCCCTCCGATTTGAAACGCAACTTGAATGTTGCCTCGAGGTTAGGTAAGAAAGTGATTGCTAGAGCAAAATTCGATTTCGTTGACTGAGTCGGTGCGCGTATATAGAACTACCCTTCTGGGAGCCGTACTCGCTAAAGTTGCCGACGGAAACTTCTGCCAACCTTTCTTGTCGCTACTGCGAAAACCGTATGATAGTCTGCCCTATAGGGCTAAAGAGAAAGCTGATCTACTGGGTAGTCTCTTTGCTTCTAACCCAACTTTGAACCATGAGGAGGCTGTGACATATACCATCCCGCAGTACAGTTACTCCATGCTCGAAATCGAGAATCTATGTGGATCACAGCACCTGGGACACTTATTACACGGACTATGCTAACATCCCTCGATCTCATGTGGAGGAAAGCCACGAAAAACTTTTGTCTGATATTGAGAGTACTCTGATCAAAGTATTCGATTAGGGGCGACTAAATTTAATCCAATTTAGCCCCGCCAAGAATCAAGGTGCGTTCACCGCTAAAAAATCTCATTTGCTTTGGTCCCACAATTTCAAGACACGCTCCTAACTATCGCCAAAAGCATTGGGATTCTTAATATCGATATCTCCAGCGATATTCAGTTCCAAAGTCACTTTGAAGATAAGCTCAACCTGGCTTCAAAGAAATTAAGTGTGCGCCAGCGGCAAGGAATTCATCGTCACACATTGGAACGGCAATGGTCGCGTACAGTAGTGTGTAGTTTTAGGTGGGGTTTCTTCCAAGAACCCTCCGATTATGGAATGAACTCCCTGCCGAGGTGTTCATTTGGGCAAAATTTTATTTCATTAGTGTTACTTGATAATTGACGCTAATGAATTTACATGAATGAATTTTTGAACGAAAACAGTTTTCCGACATGCAATGTTTTAGACGTCATCGAAAGAAAACAAAATATTTGTGTTGATTGTGTCTAATCCTCGTGCAATGTAAGGAATCTCTATTAATAATATTTATCGTGACGCTACTATGAACACGATTCATTGCAGTTTTGTATTTAACACTGAAATTTGAATAATGATAGAAAAAAGTGATTGATATTTAAACTCGGAAAAATCGTATTTTTACATTATATAATAATACATAATTAAGACAGTTGCAATTTTATAATAATTATAACATTATAATAATTTTACATTATATTAATTAATTTAATTGAGGTGCCACTCCATTATGTGATAATTAATGTGTAGCTGAAAAACATAAACGCGTGATTTCGCTAGGTAATTTATTTATAAGTCAAAGTTTTGATGAAAAACAATAAAGTATATAAGAATGAAAAAGTAAACATTATTTTTTGAATTCTCCCGAAATTTAAATATATATTGTAATATTTCTTCTTGTATTACGTAAAGACGTATAATATAAGGATTATATGGATTGAAAACTTCTCGGTGTTATTGCTTATTTCAGAGATTATTTAGCAACCACGCTTTTTTCAATGACCTTGTAATCGACCCAATAACGCTACCGACTATAAAATTTTCCGACTTTCCGTTTGTCGACTATAAAATGTTTGCTTTTTACGCATTATGAATTTTCTTTTTTATTACATATTCCTGTTCGCTTGAAAAGTTCAGTTATAGTAGTAGTTGATCCATACTAATAACGCTACCTACTATAAAATTGCAACTTCCATTTTGCGATTCAAAAAGGCATGTTTTCCGCCTTCTATATTTTTTGTGTTCAATAATTTCGGCGTGTATTTAGTTCGCTGCTTTAGATTCAAGCGTAACGTTACCTGGACATTGTGTACCCTGTGAGTAATAAATGAGACTCTGGCGGAGAAGACATAGGGCATAGGTTCATTTCTATAAAACGCGTATGATTTTTATTCAAATAAAACTTTAAAGGTACCTTTCACCTATAGAAGGCTACGGCCAAGTGACAACTCTTTGGAGAGTAGTTGTATTTCTTACGGTGGCCGCAGTAACTAACCACAGGAGCAAACTGCATAGGCAGTGTCAAAAATATATTTGAAGTTCTGCGATTTTATGGCGTAACCATCATTGGGGGTAACCATTATAGTAAGCTCGTAAGGAGTTTCTGCGTTTACAGCGGGGATAACAATGCGTGAGAGATGCTCTATATATCGCTTGATTTCATAGGCTATGATAACCGCTTTTAAATCAGGCAGTTGGTATGCTTGTTTATTTCAATGTATTATAAAATAATATTAATTGTAAGATACCGAAATACTTTCAGAAGATTTCCAATAAAGTGTTAAGTTTTATATACAAGCAAAAATAGGAAATATGTTTTTCTCGCTAAAGAACGACAATATGAAATTAGAATTTTTTAATAAAAATTGACTTGCATACAAGTAATTATGGAAATTGTATTTGTCTCTAAAACGTATGAGCGAATTCCAGTATAAATGTACAAATAACAAGTCATGTTAAAAAAACAAAATCTGCTCATATTTTTGCTACACAAAGACAACAGATGTTTTGTAACACTAACGTAGGTTATTTTCTTCATACTTTGTAATAACATTTCAGAAATTCCTGGCTAAATCCGGTGGCAAAGACGCCGGTGACATCACTCTGTCAGAGTTCATCCATTATGTGCGCGAGCACGAAAAGAACCTACGGCTTCAGTTCTCTCACCTCGATAAGAATAAAGATGGTAAGTCAGATAAATTTGATGAATAAAACATATATGGATATATTTTTGTAACCAAGCGCTGTCATATCAAACAACGCATTATACAATCTAAGTAAGTTAAGAACTAAGGTATCCGACATAGCCCAAAGGGTAAGCAAGCTGAGTGGCAGTGGCCCGACCACGTAGTTCGTGGAACCGACAACCGCTTGAGGATAAAGATTCTTGAATGGCGTACCCCCCACTAGATGAAGCGACTACCTCTAGAGATTTGTTCGGAGTCGATGGATACAGATGGCATAGGATCGGGACGAATGGTTTTCCAGAGGAGAGGCCGATGTTCAGCAGTGGACGAATATGAACTGAAATGTTGATGATGATTACACAATCGGTAAAACACTTAAAGGAATATCGGACGCGAAATTATCCATCAGATTTGATGGTTTAATATCGTGCCGGAGGTTGGGATCGTTGATAATCCTCATAGCTAGAGCCTCTGGAGCGAGTCATAAGACCCAAGTTAGTACCCTAGTTGTCTCCACCGTAAGGAAACCTAGTAATTTATTGGGAACTTATTTGTGGAAAAGCAGACATCTTTACTAAGCCAAAATACAAAGCACATTGAGGAGCTCAATTGTTAGTGGTGTCAAGCGTAATCTGTCTATCGACGGATGACAGTCTTTAAGCAAAGAGAGGTAGGGCACGGCTGTAGAAGTACGTCTACGTCACTGCGAATGAGTGATTTTGCCAGTTAGCTCTTGGGGAATTGCTGTTAAGTAGTGGAGGTGGCGTACGATCGATATCTGAAGTAAATTGGATGCATTTAACTTCAGATTTGACATCCGACATTGTATTCAAAACCTACTCGTTCTGTCGAGGACAACGAGTTTCTTTGACGTCAACTTGACCCTGTTTTCAAGGTGAGTGTGGAGATGAACTTTGCTGGAGATATCTACACTGTGAATATAGTTGGTGTATTATGTTCAGTAACATAATCGATATAAAGTCCTATAGAACAATTAACACAAAACACATTTGACTAAAAATTCACTCGCTTACAAATATGGGACAAGGTTGCCACTATAGTAATAGTCTAGGATATTAGTACGTAGCTCACACTATAAGTTTTGCGTAACTTAAAAAAACAACATGTTATAACCAAAATATTATGTTTATTGCTTTTCAAAATACTCTCCTTTACATTTTAAACATTTTTTCATGCGATCGAACCATTTTTTAAAACAGGAGGACCACAGATCTGAATGCATGTTTTCTACGTGCTGATTGAACGCTATCACTGCCTCTTCGGAGTTGGTAAAAGTGAAACCTCTCATCAAATCTTTGATTTTGGGGAAAATACAGAAATCACAGGGTGCTAGGTCGGGGCTATGCGCAGGATGGGTAACGAGTTGTACTTTTTCGGAAGTTAAAAATGACTTTGTTTTGTTGGCCGTGTGTGAAGAAGCGTTCTCATGATGTAGGAGAACGCTGCTTTTTGGTCGTCTTTCGCGAACTTTTTCTAACACCCTGGGTAAACAAATGGTAGAATACCACTCGGCATTAACACTCTTTTGATCTTCAAGTGGAATTGTGCAAATGGGACCCGTAGCTGAGAAAAAAAAACGCGATCATTTTTTTACCAACGTTTCTCGCCTGCCTCACTTTTGTTGGCCTGTTCTCATTTTCAAACACGATTCACAAGATTGCTGTTTTTTTTCGGGTTCAAAACAATAAATCCACGTTTCGTCTCCTGTGACAATGTCATAAACAGCATTAGAATGTTCGTGGTCGTACTTCAGTAGCATCTGTGAGCACCATTCCACGCGAGCCCGCTTCTGCTCCGCTGTCAGTTCATGAGGGATCCAACGACAACAAAGTTTCCGAACTTTCAATTCTTCGTGTAAAATTTTCTGAATTTGGCTCATACCAATCCCCAATAGTTCTCGAATTGTCTCATAGGTAATCCGCGGGTTTTCTTCAATTAGCCGCTTAA
The DNA here is from genome assembly GCA_947507595.1 of Pyralis farinalis. Taxonomy (NCBI): domain Eukaryota; kingdom Metazoa; phylum Arthropoda; class Insecta; order Lepidoptera; family Pyralidae; genus Pyralis; species Pyralis farinalis. The sequence continues at coordinate 8,850,247 of OX382265.1, read as the reverse complement.
CAGTAGCCACATTATTTACGTTGACGGCAGTTGAAGGCCGCTCTTCACGAAATTCGTCATGTAAAGAAACTCGACCTCTCTCAAATTCAGCAAACCATCTCCTCGCGGTGCTCAAAGAAGGTGCTTCTCTCCCAAAAGCATTTTGAAGACGAGCAGCACAGTCTTGCGGAGAGAGAGAACTTTTAAAATCATAAAAAATCATCGCTCTAAAATCTTTTCGTCTCAATTCCATTTTCGTTGCGTACGTAGAACTTTGATGTGTGATAAAAAACAATTAACAAATGATTTGCCGCCAATTGTTTTTTTTTATTACTAAGTAGGTTGCAACATTTCAAAAAATATAACATTCGAAATTCAAATAGTTCCGATTAGCTAGAAGTGCAAAACTTTTAGTGTGCCATGTATTAAAATCCTGCGTTTTATGACCTGAGCTTGATGTCCGTCCGTCTCTCCGGCAGTAAACTCCTAGCGACAAATGCTACATACGACTTGAAATGATACGGCGTTTTTAACGCAACTTGGTATGATATATAGATATAGATTTTGGATACAATATTGTGGTGTACTGGAAAGATAATTCTTTCATTCAATGATATCACAGGGGGCCCAAAGATGCAAATAATAAGTTTCTTATTTTTCGCACCAACCGAAACAATTCCCTTTGGAATACGGGCCCCTCTTGAACCAAAAAAGGTTCTGAGTATTACTACTACACCACGCTACTCTAGTGGATTGAAGGGGAAGGGAACTGTGTTTAACCTTTAGCCTAAAGACCGTCATCTACCGACAACAGTCGGGACCAATGAATTTATATAAAAAAGGCTTGTTTCCAAAAATAATGTCAGTCTTTGTTTAACAAAATTTCATTCAATAAGACAAAAAAATATTGATAATAATTAGAAGTGGTTAAAATTCCGTTTCTTTACATTTTATTGCATGGTCATATGTCAACCTAATAAAAGCGTTTATAACTATTGTGTTTTCAGGAAAAGTTGATCTGGAAGAACTTATATCTGCCTTTGCTGATCTGGGCATAGCCATCGGAAGAAATGAAGCAACAAACTTATTAAAAAGGTTAGTACATAAATTGATATCAACATTTTTAAAATGTCTTGTTTATAAAAAATAGAACACTGAAACAGTATGACACCTCAACATGAAATTTGGCACATTTGTACTATATTTATTTAACTCTCCACTAGATGACGTCTCTGTACCTTTATTTGAACACTACGTGCACACGTAATTGAAGACAATGGCAAGATATGCCAGTATTTCGACATTATAAAATATTTACCAAAAACTATTTTGTTAAGATGCTGCCTCTGCGAATCGCAAATAATATTGTATTTTTTAACAGGGTTTATGTTTTGCACGTATGTACGTGATATTTTTTGTTAACCTGTAACAATATAGAGTGTGGATTTTAATACTTGATCCGTCATTACAGTTTTAGAACTACTGTAGTGATTATTTATAATGTATATAATATATAGTGTTTATATCATGGCGATGACTATTATAGGCCGTGATGTCGTTTATTTTATTTATACCTGTTATATGGATTTTATTTGAGAGGGCTTATTTTAATTAAACAGATATTATCTTCTTAATTATTGTTGTTTTTGTAGGTAGTTGCTTAGCGAAAGTTGAGGAAAATAATTTCCTTTGATTTGTTATATTATTATGTTTATATTGTATTTGGCACAGCAGCTTCCAATAAAATTAAACGCAAAATGTTTTATTGCTTCATATCTATTAATACTCGATTCACCTGCCCTGGTATTAATAGCTATATATACTAATTATATTCTTACTAAAATTCACTTTAGTCCAGTGAAATACACATTTCTAGTTACAATCCTCATACGGTCACTCTTTTTCCCGTAGGTGGACATCGATGGTTAACGGTGATACACCAATATCTGTTGATTGTCTTTATAGTATCGGCATATTTCTTTAAATAAACATAAATGGCTTACTTATATTTTTTATGAAATTTTATGCCGATTTTTTAAAAACTATGCTAGTTAGCAACATTAGCCTATTTATCTTGTAAATATTTACTGAAAATTATCGTCGCAGAATAGTGTCATACTTGTTCTATGCGCTCTAAACCCCTTTGATTAAAGGGAGATCAGTATCTCACCAGGGGGATGAATATTAGTAGTGTTAGTTGATGTGATATGATCTAATTGTCTAACCTCTCCAAGGTCTGGTCTGGGGTGACAATGTATGAAAATTTGCAATGTGTTCAACTGTTAAAAACACTGTCAATTACAAGTAGTCATGTATACGTACGTTAACGATCTACCTTCTGCAAAAGCTTAAAGGTGACGTAAGCTTCACCTATCATTCTGCAACCATCCATGTCCAAAAATGTTACGTGCTATTCAGTCGAAAGTTGGTCAATTAATTGAAAATGTTCACACAGCGGATTTATTGCTCAAGCATGCTCAATTGCTTGATCGATATTTAACTTAATTTAATTTGACCATGTGTTATTAGGGGGTTAAGAATGAAATTGCCGATTTGTCCTGAAAAATGAAAAGTAGTTTTTTATAAGAACATATTTATTTAATCAAAATATTTACCCTCATTATCTATACATTGCTGCCATCTAAACGGACGTATATTTATGCCTTTGCGATAGAACTCTGGGGATTTAGATTCGACAAACTGTGTGGAAGCATTTTGTACTGCCTCCTGGGAAGAAAATTTTTTACCACGTTGAAAATTGTACAAATCACGAAAAAAATTGTAGTCTGTGAGAGCAAGGTCTGGCGATTACGGAGTATTACGTATGGTATCTACCTGCAGCTCCTGGAGCAATAATGATGAAGATCGATTCGCGAGTCGGGGCTGTTTTACTGCCAGTTTCGCCATCATTGTTCGAAGTTTGGCACAGTAAACATCTGCTATTATTGCTTGACCAGACCTGAGAAAGCTATTGTGAATAACGCCATGAAGAGACAGTTACCATTACCTTTTTATTGGTAAGCTTTGTTTTAGGGCACTGTAGCGGCATTTGACCTGGGGTCAGCCATTGCATTTTTCACTTACGGTTATCGTAAAGAATCCACTTTTCGTCACATGTCACAATTCAGTCCAATATTCCTTCATTTCTGTACCGATTCAATAAGGCAACACAAGTTTCAAAACGCGTTTCTTTTTCCACCCATTTTTATATTTGTTTATCTCATTGATTTGATGCAAATGAGTCAATATTGTAGGTAAGGTAACGTTAAACCATGCCGCTAATTCCTGAGTTTGACTCGTATCGGCTTCCACCATCTCCTTCAATTCAGCGTTATTCACTTGGTCTTCCACGTGGATCGTTCTTCAAGTCGAAGTTTCCACGAAAGCGTTTAAACCAAAAACGGACGCTGCGTTCATTAGCAGTCTCGTCTCCAAACGTAGCATTAATGTGTCGGAACTCGTATTCATAAATTACTCGGATTTTCGAAGTATCCATCTTTCCCGTCTAAGCTGCATAAAAAAAACAATTGAAATTCGATAAACCAATATAGCACATTTATTTTTTAAAAGAAAATCCTCATAGGTATCATGTGTAAAAGTTTCGCTCGAAAATCTCGCAACATGAAGATTTAATGTCAATTCAAAGTTTCTATTACTATAAAACGGCAATTTCATACTTTAACAGGAGTAAAAATGTATTCTAATAAAAAGTGTATAAATCATTTAATGTCTTAATCTTATTTAAAATATTAGAAGGTAATAAAATAAAATAAAAACTCGGCTCGCTCTGCCTACCCCGCAAGGGATTTGGCGTGAAGTTATAGATAGATATAGAATAAAATAAAAGAGTAAAAGTTTTATCAAATTTTGACTCAGTTCAATTTGGTCATGTATATAAAATAAATGATAAAAATATATAAATAGTAAAAACGAGTAAAAGTCGAGACTGGCCTTTCCTTTAGTGGGATTTCTTTTAGCTTCTTTGTTTTAATTCTTACAATGTAACTCACCCATTATGAAAAGAAATGTTTGTTTGTTTTGGTCACAGCTCACAAACTAAATTGTACAATCGACAATTTCGCTATTTGTTATTTATGTGCAGTATTACCTTCCATTACATAATATTATGCAGAAATCTTAAATTACTGTTTTTTTTGTAGTTAAAACACGATAGACGTAATTAAAAATTTCTAAACTGAAAATTTTGGCGGTATTTATTGTATTTGAAGACAAAAATAATTAAAACATATTTGTGCTACTACTACTTACTAGCGTATTTCTTTGTAAGGACTACAAATTTGGTACTTTTGGCTATATTAAAATACTTTACTACAATAAAAAGCAATAAAGTTTTATTTTATAAATATCTACAGTCAAATCGGCTACGGATATAATTTAAATAGATATATGTGTAAATGTTTCAGAAGAGCTGGTTGGCCAAAGTTCTTGTGGTAAGTCAGGAGAAGTCTGATGTAAGCGAATTGTAGTCGCTGGCTTCGTCAACATGAGCTAAAACTTGTACGTAGCAATGTCAAGCGACAATTCTATACGTTACTGCAAAACATCGAAATTATTATATACGCAAAATTTCTAGTAATATTGTTTGCACTTTTATGTACTGACAATCAATTTTAAGAACAAGAGAGGTTTTCATTGAGAATATTTCAATACTTTCAATGAAAACTTCTTACTTACTTAATATAACGTCGGATAATTTCAGGATGAATATACGTTACATCGAGTACATATACCCAGGTCCTGAAAATCAACAATATCTGGATATTATTGGTACCTACGTCTTGATAAATAGATAAAATTACCAATCTACTTAACTGTTAAATTTTATAAATCATAATAATTTGAAAAGCCCAAGAACGGACGACTGCAATCCTCACCTTTACTTAACTCATACACACATAACGGAAATATCAAAACGCAGATGACACAAGCCAATATTTTTGGGTCAAAAATGAATGAATCATGTTACTCAGAAAATCTAACCCAAGATTAACGACCAGTCCTCAACCTTGAGAGTCTATCATTGGAGTATAAGGTACCTGTTATTTGAAGTTTACTATTTTCGTTGCAACAACTATCACAGTGTGCTGAAGCTTTTTTAAGGTTTTAAATTAACGCGATTAGATTAGTATTTAAAACATTTTAATATAACCGTGTTTGTCGTGCATCAGACCATGATTTGAAGAATAATCTTTTTAATGCATTCGTTTGTATTTAATTTTTAACTCACATCTATTCTTGGTAAAATGGTCTATGTATATTATTATACTAATATAATATATAGTTGAATAGTTTTAGTGTTTGATATTTTGCTATCTACTAGGCTCAAATGTAAATTTTTGGCCCAGATGATTAGGTTTATTAAGGTCTCCTCAGTTTACATTGATACTAGACGAAAGGTGGGATATTTAGTTATGTTGATATTCCACTATAAGAGAAAATGACCATTTCAACTTTGGACATATTAAGAAAAAAAAAATGCGAAACAATAAATATATGTCACTCAGCTTAACTTACCAATACACATGGATTTCACTCATGGGTAATAATCCTTGTAAAGTGGTTATATATACCATAGGCCTTGTTGAAGTATCTACTAAGGCATTCTGTCCATTTTGAGGCATGAACAACATAACAAAATGTTACCGGTAGTTTTGCGTGTAACTGATTTCGTGGTTTTGCTGTAACTCCATAGCTTACCAGTACTAACAAACCAAACAATCACACGTTTCCACCTTGTGTCGTCGATATTCACCATAAAGCTTGTGTTCTACTTCATCGTACAATGCTCATGTCAGTACAAGAAAAGAAATAAGTGGGATGACTAAAATTTACATTGCAGTTCAACCAACATTTTCTAACTGTTCTGATACCTTCATTAGGGCAGAATGGGTCACTATTTTACTAACTAGAAGTTTCATGCGATCTGTACATTACAAAAAAAGCGATTCGGCAGCCCGTGAGTGGATTATCAAATTAGTGGGCAAATTAACGAGTAATTTTTCTGATGATATTTTTTTTAAATGTACTTAATTTAATAATTTGATCATGATTTTGGTGATTTGATTTATTTACACTTTACGGTTTCGAACAAAATTCCCAACATTAGTGCAAAATCGTGATACGAAAAACGTATAATAAATCATTTAATGTCGCGGATTGGGAGGATATTCTAACCAATAATCCGATAAGCGACGCGGTTCTACTTCCCCTCCTCGTAGCGGTTAGTTTATTTGCTACGCACAATCGTGTCATTGGGTCATCATCATATACCATATTACACAGCACGATGGCCTCCTCTTAAACTTGTCTTGTTCTCTGATGGTTTTGTCTTAAATAATACGTGCCTTGAAAATCAAATGAAGTCAGACATTAGATTTAACATACAATTTTATTATTGGTATACCTTGTTTCCTTTTTCGATATTAATTATTATAAAACGTTAATCAGTAATAAATGTGTAAAACTGAATTCAAGAGTAAAGCTTGGTATCCACTATGTTCGCGTAACTACTGTGGTATTGTGTTTTAGTGTTTAGCCAATGTCCACAAATATGCTGCTGCGCTTTGTGTCATAATTAGCCTCGCTTGCGTTTGAGCGTTAACTGTTCGTGTTCGGTTCGAAGTTTGGGAATATATAGTGGATACCCAGCTTATTATTATTTGTAACACTGGCCATTTGATGTACTGACATGTGTAGCAGTTTCATATTATATTATACCATGTAAATATACATTTAAATACATAAACAATCATGGCTTCCGTGTTACATCAGCTCTGCACAACGCACCATTGGCGAAAATAGTTGCCTATACATATTGTAATGCAGGTACTTGTCCAAACAGAGCATTCATGTGGGACTTTTAGTGAACTTGATAATTGACAGATAAAAGCTGATTTGTAAAAGCTAATGCAAATAATTACTTGAGTATAGTGATTGTTTTCAGGAACACCTTTCCCTTTTTTTAGAATATTCGAATTTTGACTTCAGATTCGGGTGCAGGATAAAAAAATAGAATAGGCATGTTCAGGAACACCGTCCCTGTCTCTTAAGGAAAATGGTCAAAATGGCCGACAAATTAAAAAAAATATTCAACTGTTATATATATATAATTGACGAGCCAGGTGTTCCTCTGACAATGCAAGCTTGCGCATTCTCAACTGGTTAATAATATATTTTTATTTATAGTCCAATTAATAACGATTTTTATTTACGATATTTATTTGGTAACAGTACAAAAATAGTTGGATACATATGTTGTCCAAAATTTTCAAAAATGTTTATTATTTGACCAATGGGCAGTTCGCCCTTGTATTTATACCGTTATAATACAATAGACTTAAATCACTTTTATAAAGAAAATCAATTAAATCTGTCAAATATCAAGTTTATTTTCACGGAACTATGACTGTGGACCTTAGAATACAAGAGGACTTTTTCTTATGACACTGTGCAGTGGATGTAACAACATCTACTCATGCCATCGCAGTGGGCGTGACGTTACTTTAGTGCACCGTTGGCGGATCGAAAACTGATATGTGTACCGTAGTCGATAGACTTATAGGTCTGTGTTTCCTGTCTCCCGCCGCCCTTCAAAATGACACACTTTCGTCACACCTATCCTCTTCTACTCAAAGGCCCATTGTGACCACCTCCCTTAAGGCTCGTTTCCATGTTCCCGTTTGTCATCTTTAGCGGAAAGTTTACACATTGCTCACCGTGTGCCAGTTCCAGTAGTGGCATCGAGGCAATAGCCAACAATAGGCTTTAAAGTCGACGCAGATCCTTATTGAAAACGAGCCCTTAAGGTCCTTCACACGCGAAACTAGCGCCGCCACTTTATAAAAAATCATAATTCGTGAATATGCCTGTTTCCATTATGGGTATCAGGGGCATTTATTACAGGGACATATTGATACATAGTATAATATCGTATATATGGTATAATCATGTCAAATACATAGCTTCATCGTCATGTTAAATGCATTGTTTGAAACCCTTTGTTATATTTGTTCACGAACAGATTTTTAGTGGTTGCGCTTGATTTAACGTATGAAGGGTCTCACACATTTGACTTTGTTCTCAGGATGGACCAGGATGGCAGTCTCAACATCAGCTACGACGAGTGGCGAGACTACCTCCTGCTTGCGCCGGGTAGCGACATCCACGCTCTCATTCACTTCTGGAGACATTCCACTGTGAGTACCTAGCGACTTAAGGACGTTTTTTCATTGGTGTGCGGCCTTAGAGCCGTATGGACAACCCCACGTATAAATATCACTGTCAATCAGTAATAAAATGTGCTTCTATCCAGAGATTCTTTTGAGGCTGAGACTTTTAGGAATTTGTATTGAAGTATGGATAGCCTAGAAATTTCGTCACGCATTGGATATCTCTATAATAGCTCTATATCATATACAAGTATCCATTTGTAATGTCTTTGTCGACATACAAATCTTCAATCTACAAATCTTGCGAGATGCAAATACATTTAATTTTGTGCCTGATTGTATACGGATTACAAATTAGTGCGCTGAGCCTGTTGTCGCAATATAGACTTTATGGGGGCTCATTTATGCAAGATATTTTGTTCACAACGTATACCTACTATTAAATGTACAAAAGACAGTGCCCCAATTTTCATAGGCGCTCGGCCAGTCGACAAAAGCAAAGAAATTATATTGTACCTAGATAACATAATATAATTTAAGTATAAAAAGACATTTCTGGTTTTCTAGGGAGTTTATAATGATTCTCGTGTTTTAGTTTCACTTTAACCTAACGGTTGGTTTACCTACTAAAGGTTCATTATTTTTAGTGATTTAGATTGTTACAGATGTGTCAGTAATCCGATTTCAAGTATTATGTAAATATTATCATGTTCACTATAATTTATTTGTAATATAGCGTGTAAAGTACCTCCGCCTCACAGAAAACCGCACCCAAATAATAATTCTCTGGACAGTTGTTGTGTTTCTTCGTGAAGACATCAGTATGCTATGGGTTGCTGTGTTAGCAGCAGAGGTGGCATCGCCTGAGCGATACCTAATAAAAATATAAGACGAGCTCGGTGGCTCAGTGGTGGAACGCGCTGTTACGCTACTTTGACACCAACGCTCGTGTGTTCGATTCCCACACAGTACAAACATTTGTGTGCATGAACATGTCTGTTTGTATTGGTCTGGGTATTTTCTATGTATAATAAGTATGTATTTACAAAAAAAAAATGCATTTACGTATGTTTATCAGTTGTCTAGTACCCATAACACAAGCTTCGCTTACTTTGGGGCTAGGTGGCGCTGTGTAATTTGTCCGACAATATTTATTTATTTATTTAATGTATTGCAAGCGTTCATAAGCTATGGTAACTGCTTTACATGAGGTGGCCTGTATGCTTGTATGCCTCCCGAGGTTGTATAAAAAAAATAACGAGTGTAATCACTTATTCTGTGATACTGTATTTACCTTTATGTTGCGGCTGTATATCTCCCAAGCCGTGTTTTATTGGCTTATGGCGGTCATGACATTGAGTGTCAATGCCAAGCTACGGCTGCGCTGAGTGAATCCTATTATGCGCTATATAAAGTACGTAATTTTCCGTCTCTGTAATCTGATTTATGTATTAATCTGCGGTTTATGCTTCCTCTGGTTTATGCTTTCTGAGATTTATGACATTAACACAATTCCCGAGACGAACTTGATTTAACACGGACAGACCCAAAAATATATATATAGCAAGGGGTGCTTACTAATTGTCTCTGGTCACTAATCGTGACGAGCTCGGTGGCGCAGTGGTTAGTGTCGCCACTTTAGCACCAACGCTCGTGGGTTCGATTCCCGCACAGGACAAACATTTGTATGCATAAATATGTCTGTTGTCAAGGTCTGGGTGGTTTTAAGAGAGGTAAGGCGCATCGAGCAACCCATCTGGTGAAGTACCACCACTTCACAGAAAACCGCAGCCAAATAGCAACTCCCTTGAGGGTCGTTGTATTCCTGCTCGTGAGTGAGGTCATCAGAAAGCTCTTAAGGAATTGCTGTGTTAGTAGCAGACGTGGCATCGCGGGATTGCTACTGAATGGATTGCAAGCGTTCATAGGCTATGGTAACCACGGTGGTTTTATCTCAGTAGGTTGTATGCGTATTGCCTTCCTACGTTGTATAAATAAATAAAATAATAATATGTATGTATATGTATATCTTCACGCCAAGTCCCTTGCGGGGTAGGCAGAGAGAACCGAGAGCCATAAGACGCGGTCCTTACATACTTCACTCGCTTCTGTGACATTCATAGCTCTTTTCATGCACGCTCGCCGGTTCCTGGGGCTTCTGACATCACCTTCTGTATTCATAAAACACGACCAATTTGGTCATGGTAGGTTAGTCTCGGCCTTCCTCGGCTCCTACATCCTTTTGCATTGTATATCTGTTTCGTCATTCTTTCGTCCCGCATTCTTTCTACATGTCCGAACCAACGGAGCATGCCCTTTCTTATATTCACACTTAAGAATAATAATTGCCTTTAAATACGTATCACTGACAGAAAATCAATAAATACTCACATGAAGTTGATATTAAGTATAATAGTCGCTGGCGAGCGCTATGGACATAGTTAAAGATTAGTTGATCGGTGATATACATTTGTGAACTATTCAGAACGTTCCGTCGTGTATAGCTGACGTCGAAAATACCCGTTTGAACTCTTTCGTTCCGGGAACAATATGGTGAGCGTCAAATTGGGACGTTAGTGACATGAGTCGACGTCACGCCGCCCACCGTACCATGATCCATGCGAATTGGAGCGCTTGTTAATGCGCCAGAATCGAATAGAGCGCGACTCGGAATGTGCACAATATAGGCCAGTTTTATAACATTAGCGAAAATATATATCTAGGTCAATTTTATTATGAAACTGTCAACACCGTCTGCGGTTTTTTGGAGTTTTTTTTACAAATTATCGACATAACTTGTCTTTACTTCGTAAACTCGTGGAACTTCCAAACTTGTCTATTTCTCGTGGGCCTTCCAAATTTGTCTATTTCCGTCATATTATATGGCTAATAATAGTGTTTTATTCTAATATGATTGCATATCAAAAATTGATTCATATTCTCTCTGCCTACCCTGCACATATATAGATATAGCAAAAATTTTGCTATTAATAAATTACATATGTTTTAAATGCACGATTTTTATATGAGCGCCACCGGTTGTAAGTTGATGTCAATCAATACATTTAAAAAAGCATTTCGATAATCGACACCAAAGTCATCCACATTTTTTTTTTCAAAACCAATTTCTAATTTAATAGAATTTTGTGGTATAATGATTTGCCAACATTCAATTCAGATACCTTTAACCTTGGAGAGAAAACACCCGCTGAAGTGCTCAAAATATATATATCAAGGTACTACTAATAACATCCACAAGGTACTAGTAATTCTAGGTAATCCAAGGCTGTGTACCGGAGGTATGCTAGAGCTTATTAAATATGTAATTGCTATTCACCAAGCAAACATTCTAAATTGCTCGATTACTGATTGTAGTCTTTCCTTTAGCCTGGAAGAAAGTTCATAATACCCTATCCCAAGAAGTCCAATCCGTCTTACTTTTCCGATTTCCGACCTATCTCAACTCTACCTATCCTGTTCAAGGTATTGGAGCATCGCTCACTGTTCATTTATGGTTCATATCTTACCTTTCCAACCAAAACAGCTGATAAAAATTTAAGTTCTAAGTCCAATTGGTGCGAACTTAAGGCTGGTGTTTCTTCAGAGAGATAAGGGGAGGAGGAGTTCACATATTCTGTTCTCCTTCTTCATCAATGGCATTGTAACGTCTTTTTCTTATTCTTATCACTGATATACCGATGATCTTCAAATTTACGCACCTTCTCCACTTCATGACATAGACATGGCTATTTCTAATATCAATAAGGACCTATCCGATATTGGGCAGCCCTTACTACATATCAAAGTTACAAAGCGTGGTATGTCGAAATATAGTCCTTGATGGCAACATTATTCCTTTGGCTGCCACTGTCAAGAATTTAGGCATTCGCTTTGACAAAGTCAATGGTAACATCGTAAAATTATTGCGTCGCTCCACTCATTAAAGTGCCTCCAGTACTTTCTTCCACTGGGTACAAAAGCTTTGCCTGTACGCTTCGTTATTCACCCTATCCTGGACTATGCGGATGTTGCATGATCCTACTGAAGACCTACTAAATAAACTAGAACACATTCAAAATATGTGCATCAGATATGTATTCGGTGTGCCCAAGTTTTATGTTATGGCCATATAACTGAATTTCTTCACAAACTAAATTTACTACTCACGTTACTTTTTCAAGTTCCATTTCATCCCTCGGCTCCAAATTACCTCTCGGAGAGATTCGAGTTCCATACTGGATGATCGTCTATGTCTGATATTCCTATATTGTCATTACAATATACATACAATTGTCATTCCTATACGAAATAATTTACTGAGCAAGCGGCGCGTCTTTGGAATTAACTTCCAGTTGATGTGAAAATGGCCCAGTCTGTCCAATCTTTTAAGTTGAAATTGTTTAAGCTGTGGTTTGATGCACCTGAAAATTTGGGCTAAGTCCACAAGTATCTGATATGAATATGTGCAGGTATTTATGTGTGTATTATATGTATTTGTATTAGTATTTGTATGTATGATGTTTATATGTGTTGGAGTTTATCTGTGTGTAACAGATATTATTTTGTTTGTTTTATAGTGTGAATGACTTTGTGCTCAAACCTATTTCATTAAATTGACATTACTATCGGATATTCTATGGTTGACTGGAAGATATCTCGCATGGCATAAGTCCGCTATTGTAAAAAAAATCATTTTCTTATTTGTATGCTTTTTCTTCTGTAAGGTGTAACGCGCCCTTAATGATCAATACCATAGATAATTATAATACGGTCAATGGTACATACTATAATACTGATAATATAACCTTGATAATGTTTTGTTTATCTTATTATTTAATCCGTAGTAAGTAATTAGGGATTTATTTTTTAGTTTATTGTCTTGAGTTGAATAGAAGCCAAAACAACTGATTATAGGGTTCCGTACTAAAGGGTCCATTAGGAACCCTAACTAAAGGTTCCGTTGTCTGTCCGTCTGTTAAAAGTCTGTGACATCATTTGAACCGTATACCGTAGGCTTGGTCTCTAAATACTTAATAAATAAAAATGCACACTAGCTTGCAGTCAGAGTGCAGACGTATAACAGCATGCTGGCTATACGACAACTGAAAGTGGACTGGGCAGTCAGTTGGCAGTGTGGATGCAGTCGTGCGAACTGCAAAAAAGCTCTCCTTACCTTCCAACCTAGTTCTCTCTGCTTACCCCGCAAGGTACTTTGAATGATGCTCATATAAATAGATAGAATAAAGTTTTCTGTGATAATATTTTTTATCCAACGTCGGATGATGGATCAGCCCACCTGATGTATAGTGGTTACCATAACCTAAGAAGGCTTGCAATACAGTAGCTATACAATGTGCCCAGTCATAAAATTCACAAACTCAAAAAGATTGTTTATTTCTCGTTATGATAATAAATGGAAATAACTTATTACTTATCAGGGTTATTGAGTTAAAATAAATAGCCATATAAAATCATTTTAAATTAGAAAAAAATATATAAAAATGATAAATTCAAAAATTTTGCATTATTTTTTCAATTAAAGTAATTAAAAAAAGGCGTTAAAACGCTCCTATAACCATATTGATTTATTACTGTTTATTAAACTACATCTAGTCATAAAAAAGTAACACTGATTTCAAACACTTAATTTGCTATGTGCAATGTAACTAAAATAGTAATTTGTTCATCACATCACTTTTATTATTAATGTGGCTACATTAAATCTACTCAATAAATTTTCAAAATGACCACCTTGTTGCTGTAAACACATAGCCGCACGAACATAAATATGCTGTGTTGCCCTTCGAATCATGCTTGGGGGGGGGGGGGGGGGGGGGGGGGGTCGTTTTTATTTTATCAGCATGATATATGATGCGTTCTTACAATTCCACTGCTGTTTACCTCTGTTCTGTAAACACGTTGTTTTAATGTTCCCATAAGAAATAATCCAGCGAATCCAGCCACCAAAACGATTTGATATGGCTATTTGTAAATTTAGATTTGATACGTTATTTACGATTATTTTTGTGTTTGTTTCAACTCAATAAGCCTGATAGTTAATAAGTTATTCTCATTTATTAACATAATTAGCTCAAACAAAGAAGAAATAAAAAAATATCTTGAAAAAAATAAAACAAATTTTTGCAGATTCTTTTTATTATTATTTTTAACTAAATATATAAATTCCATCCTAGTTTAACGTCCTTGCGTTTGTGCATTTTATGACTGGGCACATTGTATAGCTCGTGCATTGCCACCCCTGCTGCTAATTCAGCTACTCATTAGGAGCTTACTGGTATTTTCACTGGCACGTAGAAACAAAAGAACTATCTAAGAAGTTATTTGTTAAAAATATATTATTTGTTCATTAAGTTGATTATTCTAATAAAAATGCGCTTATGTATGAAAGCGAGAGCTGGGTTTGGCAGAGCGTTACGCAAAATCTGCAGCTTAACGCTTGTCAGCTGAGTTCTCAATGTGGATCTGAGAAAGAGAGTTGGTCTGAAAAAGAACATCGGTGTTAAGAAAAGAAGAGGTATGCTCGTTGGTTCGACCATGAAGAAAGCAAGCGGGAAAATGACAAAAAGGTGTACAAAACTCATCTACTACAACCAAATAGGTCGAGAATTATCAGAAGTTGGTGTCAGGAGCCCTACGAGCCACCAGCGTACATGAAAACAGCTATGAAAGTTAAAGACTCTCTCGACCTACCCCGCAAGGGACTTGGCGTGGACTTATAGATAGATAGAATTTAAAAAATCCTTATGAGAGCCCGGAATCTGATTTAGGATCTTACAAATCTATATTAATACCAATAGTGATCTCATCTTCGGAATCCATCTAATAATCGAACGTGTACTTCGATACTGAGATAACATATCAAATGTGACTGTTATCTTCACAACATGAACATGTCCGGGTCGGTAGATTCCGATCGTGCCCCTAGATCCTCGCAATGTTATTGGTTTATTCCAAACGGTACACAATCAAAGGCCAAAGTCCCTATTATTCTGATAAGTTGTTGTAGATTGCTGAATTTGAATTCATGTTATATTTGCTTATATGCAAGTGTATAATTATTAATTAATTATATATACACTAACTTTGTCTGTAGGAGACAGCTAGCGATAAGAATATCTTTCGTACTTTAGTTATATATACACTCACAGGCATAATTAATTGCACACATGTAATGCGTCACGTTACGGAAACATTTCCGAATGAATGTTTAATGTCAGGTAGGTAATAAATGAAACACTTATATCTTTGTTCCCCATCATTAATTCGTGTTATCGATTTAGCCGTAATCTGTTTCTCAGTGATTATGATTAACACTACTGCGCGGCTTTTATTCCTGTTATCCTTGTTTTTGAAGTGATAACTTCTTATAATCTCGTAACGAAGCGGTTTACCCTCCCGGTAAACTGTTTCGTTACGTAACGCGTTACGGCGCCAGTCTGTCTGGATTCCCTTTCTCTCGTGCATACGGCAGCTTTAATTATATGTAGATTAGTTTAAATTGTCACTTTTATCGGGCGTCCGGAGACGCACACGTTTTTTTTTATATCAAATACTGTTTACCGTATACCTATATGGATAGTATTATCCAGATGTAGTTGCAAACTGGGACAATTACCAGGCTTTAGACGCTTCTACAATTTATATTATTTATCAGGATTAGTAACTTCTCATAGGTTCCCTATAGTGTGAAGATATAGTCCGCAACGCGTGGCAATCGAGCTTCCATTCATAAGCCATTTTTAGGCTATTGATGCTGCCTTTGACAGCCTAGTGGTTAACGTCTCTGTTTTAAATCATGGTGTGAGTGTGTACCACTGAGTTGATCTAACCTAAGAAAGGCCTGATTTGCCATCTAGTTATGGATACCTGACGGTAATCGCTCCATATCAAATCAGTATCTTCGCCAAATACTTAGACTTAGGTAGCAGAGCCTGCCAATCATAATGGATTATGATTGATGCCTTTGTACCATATGCTGTCTCACACCTTGACAAGGAGGAAACTATAACCTCGAATTTCCTACTCATATTTCTTTTTTCAGATTTTTTTATGCACCAAGGTGGAAAACATGCATACTGCCTGCCTGATGGTAAACAGTCACCGTAGCCTATGGATATTTGCAACACCGGGGGTGTCACTCATGCGTTGATTAAGTTCGTTATGAGTTCTAAGGCACCCATAGTAGATTTAGTTCCGAAATTACATTGAAATTCATTGCCCTTAATCTTGAGTATACAGGGGACACGGCTGTGAATGTGGTGGGCTTGCTAATACTACGTACATAATGAAACTACATATTTAATTATACAAATAAAACAGGCCTTTCATTGTCTCATTGTGATAAATTGAAAGTACGAGAGTTCTATCAATACAATATCAATCGAGACATCAAGGTCTATGTCAATCACTCGCAATCATATCTCGGGTTTACTTTTATCATCGTCCTGTTATGCAAATCTAGAAATTTCTTTTTGATATTTTTTATTTTTATGATAAATTATGTAAATATAATGTATGTATATATATATATATAATAGAGAGCTTGATGGCGTCGTTGCGCGTGTCATTCTAACTGAACACGCAGCGACGTCGACTGCAGCCAATCTATGAATGGGTTAATCAATTTGAGTTTCTCCGTGCTTCGGAGGGCACGTTAAGCCGTCGGTCCCTCCTGTTGTCGATAAAAGACACTCGTTAAGTCAGTGGCCCTCGGGCGGCTTGAAAACACTGGCCTCCGCCAATTCGCATTTGAGCAACGTGGTGGAGTATGTTCTAAACCCCTTCGGTTGTAGGGAGACCCGTATCCCTGCAGTGGGATGAGTAAGGGTTGATGTGGCATGTGGCAAGGTGTGCAATATATGATATACAAACAGAAAGTGTAATTTCATATATTTTTCATTTAAAAACAGAATAACTAATTCATTTAATAACCAGTTGAGAATGCGCAAGCTTGCATTGCCAGAAGAACACCTGGCTCGTCAATTATATAACAATCCATTTTTTTTTTAATAACGGCCATTTTGACCATGTTCCGAGATAGGAACGGTGTTCCTGAACATTCCTATTCTACTTTTTTATCCTGAATCCGAATCTGAAGTCAAAATTCTTCTCAGAAAAAAACGCACGCACAGACAGACATATAGATTTCATATAGGAACGGTGTTGCTGAAAAGTTTCATTTCATATAACAAACATCAGCCTGCGCCTCCGTCCTTGTAGAGTTAGGCTTTTCAAATTTTGCACTGAAACCCTAAAAAAATTGCTTATAGCAGTCCTATTAGTGAAAAACAATGAATCGGATCAAAGGTTCCACAGATTACCTCCTACATCTTCCCAACACCTTTTCCTCAACAACACACTTTACCTGTGTATAATATATCTGGCACAAATATGCTTGCTTGTTCTACTAATGTATTGTTTTTTTAATAGATTTAAATTTATAAAGTAGTTTAAAGCATATGTATTTTAAAGATTCGCTTTTATTACGTATTAAAACTTACCCCGCAACAACAAAACTGACAAAGATGCTTGGACAAGAGAACAAAGAACTAGAGTAGGCAATAAACTATAGTGTACACGAAACGTGATTAGTTACGTTCAACCAAAGGCTTTTCACATGGCAATACAAATTTATAACTAGATTCCAAGTGATATTAATCGTACAGAGTTTACCCGTCACACTCTTCAAGAATAAGTTACACAGGATTTGGCTGATTGACTAATGTTTCTTCTCCCTTTTGATTTTCTGTAATAACGATTGACGAATAGAATTATTTAAATTAACAATGCTTTATATCATTGATTAAATGTAATGTAATTTGAATTAAATGTCTAAATTATCATAATTATTGATACTTTGCATGCCTAACTGTATGAGACAGGACGTAATGGAAAATTTCTTTGAAATAATACTTTTGCATTTGTACCTACTTGTTTTTGCAAAATACATAAATGAATAAAATAAGTAGCAGTATTGGCCCAGTGGATAAAGAACCGGCCTGTTACTCAACAGTTCGCCGGTTCGAATCCTGGCATGTATCACTAAATTCGTTATGTACATATTTGTGATTATCACTTGCTCGGCGGTGAAGGAAAACATCGTCAGGAAACCTGCACGTCCACAAAATTATATTTCGAGAGATGTGTGACCTTACCTAAGAAAGATCTGGTTTTCCCTCTGGATTGTGGAGCTTTTACGGCAGTCGCTCCATGTAAAAAATCTGTATTTTTGCCAAATCCTTAGGCTTAGGTAGCGGTACCCACTCAATCCTAATGGATTAGGAAACGGGGTAACGCGCAATATTTTTTTTTCGAACTATAAGATATCTTTCAATATCATTTCATTCTTAATATCAATAGGTATTCATATTTATGTCATCCTTATTTCATTACTGGATAGCGTTAAGGTATTCATGTATATTATACTCGTAATATCGCTTTTCTAATAAAGCATACCCACAAACATCTCCCAAAACAAAACAAATGTTTTGTAATATAAATCACCGCTTCACAATATAAATCAACGCTTCAGAATATTAATTCACTTGGCTTACTACTTAAAAGTTACTTAAGACCAACGTTAGCAAAACTGCAAATAAACTCCTTTAAAGCTTATGAGAACAAAACTTTTTTAAACTGTCTGATATTTAGTTTGTTATACCTCTGCGGGAGGTGATTGTAAATTTTGATGGCCATGCAGTATGGATTATTTGAATATAGTTGTAATTTCTGCATTGGAATTTGTAACTTGTTTTTGTGTCGGGTTCTACTATTTATTATGTCCTGTTTTCTTTGGAATAAATGAGGATACTTCGCAACGAAAACACACATTTTAAGTATATACATACATGGTAGTGGTCATGTAAACAATATTTTCTTGACAACAGAAAATATTGTTTACAATGCTATATATGCTGTCTATGTTATGTATGTAAATTAAATGAACCTCATCTCGAAGAGTTTACTAGAAGCCATTAAAGAGTTCGACCTCCCTTATGCCAGACCCACATCACCACTTCGAATTCACACAAACAAAATGAGCCCAAAATCTAGGGGTTTACTAGACGTCACTGAAGTGTTTCACGCATCCCCGTCCTGGTTCTATCAGCTTGATGGAACCATATTAACGTATTGTTGTCGATACATAAGCAAGATGTTTTAATCTTTACGTTAATATTAGAAGTTGATTAAATCCGACTTACATTACAACATTTGTTAATACATACAGGTAAAGCTAATAAAAGTAAGTATTTTGGGTAGTTAGGTCATTTGAAGTTATGTCAATTGCAATCAAGCAATGATTATTACAGTATTTCTGTATTATGTATATCAGTCTTACGACTTAAGGTTGAGTTTCTTCAGAAACATTCCATTATTCTTTGTGAGCTAGCGGCATGACATGACCCATATGTTGTAAATTGAATTGCGTACAAATTTAGAAGCGGATGATAAACAACGCCGAAATGTATTAAATTCGGTTAAAGAAAGATTTTTCTGTCTATCTGTCTAACTAGTCTGGCCATAAATACTGTTACATAGAAACTTATCTTTGAAATTAAACTATTTTTAACGGAAGTATCGCGTGTTTTACAGTTAAAAATAGTTTAATTTCAATGTGTAACAATCGCGAAAACCTAAGACAGAAACTTATCTTTTTTTCAATTTAAAAATCTTTCGATTTCCCGCCGTTTTACATATTTTTTTCGTGTTATTATCAAATTACAATATGGAATGTGTGTTAAAGAATATATGATTGCAGTGATGGCCTTGCACAAAGTGCAAAGTGGAGCCGTCGGTCATATTCAAGATACTTCAAATGCTTGGTGTCAGCCGTATGGTAGTATATCGTACTATCGACAGATATACCAACACTTCCTCGGACACAACACGGAACGATACTAGTATTGCACGTATTCACAGACAACGGTAACTACTTTACATCAGATAGGCCTTATGCTAGTGTATTTCCCGACGTATAAAAGAAGCCTCCAGGGTTCTAGGTCTACTCGCTATAGGTATTTTACATAATGTCTATGGAAATAAATCTTTTCGGATGGGTAACACTACTCCCTATTGATTTCCTTAGAACTGGTACTATAACTGATAAACATGTACTTTATTTGTAAAGATATGCATGCATTTTTTTTGTACTACTAAGGCAACAGTCAAGCGTACGACCTTACACTAGCATTTGTCTTAGAGTATATGTAGTTATGGACATTTGGAATACCAAGGATGTCACTCGTGTTGTCGACCTTGGAAAAATGTCTTCACGTCTTTCTTGTAGAACATTTTTCTAGAATGCCCTTGGGAATCATCCTAGGAACCACCCAGCACGCAACCGTTGCCGTTTCAGTATGTGAGGATGAAATCCTAATGATGAATATGCATAGAAAACACCCAGAACAAGACATACAAGATCAAATGTTTGCCTTGTCGGGAACCGCGTACATACTAAATTTTGTCTATTCAAAATTTTACCCTTGTCTTCAAAAAAATGAGACATCACCCGTGTGTTCATAGGTTTATCAAGTTTTACGCACTCTTATTTCCGAGATAAAAAGTAGCCTTGATATTGACACAGACAGGCGGATTATGTTTAATCTATCGCCGTATGAAATTTCATCAAAATACGTTAAGCACTAACTGATTCGTAAGTAGAGTCTAACAGCGTCGCTATTTCAACAAAACAGTCAGTGGAAAAACTCGAGAACTATGTATGTATATCTTCCTGTGAGTTCCTTCACGCCTATTTATTCCGGTTAATCTCCAAAACGGCTAGACCAAATTTGTCGGCACTTTCATTTTCAGCTAGATAATGTTATAAAGAGTAAGTAACCTGCGGTACTTAAATTTTAAAAATGGAGTTAGGTTTCCGCGGAACAAAATTAAACCTATGAAATTGTGAACAAATTTCAATTCGAATAGAGAATTATACTCGTAGTATACCTCAAATATTCCAATCCTACTAATAGTATAAATGTGAAAATATTGATGTTTGTTCGGATTTGGATGAAATTTGGTAGATTATCTATTTACTAAATTTCATCCAAATTCGTTTAGGTACCGTTTTAAAACATAGGCTACTTTTTAACGCGATGATTTGAAGTTGTTAACTGCAAATTGTCAATAGACGCCGTCATTATCTTTGTGCAAGGCGCTATGGTTGCGTTATCCTTCATATGTAAGAATTATATTAATTTCTCATTAATGTTCTATTATTTACTACTATTTGGCACGGTCTGATAACACAGGTGAGCAGCCGTATTTTAATCATGACAAAAAAACGAAAATCACTTCTTTCACAAAGCTCGAACCATGAAAGTGAGCGTCTCATTATTGCTGATGCGTAATACAATGGCACTAGACTATGTGTTGTAGAGTCGGGGAAAACTGTGATTGAAGCCAGTATACTGACCGGTACAGCCAAAGAGGAGGAAGTTTTGATTCCTCGTATACCTATAATCCCCAACAATTTGCCATTCCAATTTAATAAACGGCACAATTTCAGTTAAAAATAGCTTTCTGTATGACGATAAATAAATCCCAAGCACAAAACTTAAAAGAGGCAGGGATGCATTTAGGCACCTCGTGCTTCTCGCGTGGTCAACTTTATGAGGGTTGTCCCCGAGTTTCGAGTGCCCAAAATTGCATGTGCTCGCCGAAAGTAATCGGTTTTATAATGTTGTCTACAGAAGCATATTGTAATTGAAATGTGAAGTTGCTTAGGATTATGATATCAACTACGATTATCGTACGACTTAGCGGATTTGTCTACTTATTCCGGGAACATTTTATAAGATAGCTATTATTGTATAGAGGTTGTTCATGTGATTCATAAATTGATAAGTTAAAACACGTGTCACTTTTATTCCAGGAAAATGCACGGCTTCTGTGGAATAGATCTAGAGCGTAGAGAATTATAAAATTCATAGAGACCAAATGTCTTAGTGGGTTCGTACTATTACGAATGTAAAAATGTATTTATTTGTCGGTTGTTCTTTTTTCAAATCATAACGGAGCGACGGATTGATTTGTTTCTTTTTTGCATGGAGATTTATTTTGTATGGAAGACCTGACAGTGACATAGGCTACTTTTACTGCGGCAAAATATCTTACTCCCACAAGAACTTTGTTTCCCTTGACCACACGGGCGAACCTGCGGGTAACAGCTAGTATACCATAAATACTGAATGCCCACGCATATACATATATTGCGTTATATTGCGGGCAGGCGTGGGCATGCCCCACTAAATTCGTCTTTCGGATTTATTTACAAATTTGTAATTTGCTCGGCGGTGAACAAAAACACCGTGAGGAAACCCGCACCTCCAAGAAATTATATTTCAAAAGACGTGTGTGACCTTACCTAAGTTCTGATTTTCCCTGTGGGATGTGGACGTCTGATGGTAGTCACTCCATGTCAAAATCGGTATACTTACCAAATCCTGTTAAGATAGCGGACCCAGCCAATCCTAATGGATTAGGAAACGGGGTAACATAAGGAAGCGGCAAGCAATATAAAAACTGCAACTACTAATTCATTATAAACTAACGTAACTAAACGCAGAGAGAGCATGAAAGTAGGATAAACGCGGTTGAAATGCGAGCGTTGCGCAAAATTTGTTTCGTAACGCTTGTAGACCGTAATCACAATGATGAGGTTAGAAGTAGAGTTGGTCAGAATGAGAGCCTCGGTGCTAAAATAAGAAGAGGCATGCTCCGTTGGTTCGGACATGTAGAAAGAATGCAGGATGAAATAATGACGAAGCAGATATACAATGCAAAAGTGGAAGGATGTAGGAGCCGGGGAAGGCCAAGACTTACCTACCGTGATCAAATTGGTCGTGTTCTATCAGAAGGTGATGTCAGAAGCTCTAGAAATCGGCGAGCGTGCATGAAAAGAGCAACGAATGTTAAAGAAGCGAGTGAGGTATGTAAGGATCGAGTCGCATGGCGCTCGGTTCTCTCTGCCTACCCCGTAAGGGATTTGGCGTAAAGTTATAGATAGATAGATAGATATAGTAACTAAACGCCCCACGCGCACGCTTCTGACCGCCGTATTCCACGACAACGAAGTCGTTGGTAGCATCTAGTAATAATAAAATAATAATAAATATTGTCGGACAAATTACACAGCGCCATCTAGCCCCAAAGTAAGCGAAGCTTGTGTTATGGGTACTAGACAACTGATAAGCATACGTAAATACATTTTATTTTTTGTAAATACATACTTATTATACATACAAAATACCAAGACAAACAGACATGTTCATGCACACAAATGTTTGTACTGTGTGGGAATCTAACCCACGAGCATTGGTGTCAAAGCAGCTATAACAACGCGTTTCACCACTGCGCCACCGAGCTCGTCAAATAGTGTATATATAATAGTGTATAATAAATACTACTACTAGTGTATAATACATGCGAGTCTCTTATTACTCATACTTTTTAAAAAAGTTTTGGAGCAGTGCCAAAACTTCTTTAGTCAGTGCTCCGCGTGTGATCATTCAATCTACGTTTGCCGTTATTTGCCATGTTTTGCCGCGCCTCCTGCGAGTTCGATAGCATCACACACGTTCGTACTTACGCTAAAATTAACAAGAGCGAGACGCTATGATAACTCAGCTGCTCCGTCTCGTCTTTAATGTCTTTCGTATAATATGAGATGTACTTCTGTATTTACCACATCCACGTGATGTCGCTCGCAATTAGGGTTGCCAGTTATACTGTTACGAATAATATTATACTGTTTTTCATTACATTATACTTTTTACTGTTGAACAAATATACAGTATACGAAATACTGTTTTCAACATCACTGGTAGCCTATGTATAGATTAGCTTTCAAAGATGATATCAAATTGACAAGCGATTAATAAAGCGAAAAGCACTTATAACTTACGAGTAAAATAATGATCATTTTAATTCTGGATGTATGTCCATCTTCACGCCAAGTCCTTTAGGGGCAGGCAGGAGGAACCGAACGCCATAAGACGCGTTCCTTGTACACCTCCCTCGCTTCCTTAATATTCATAGCTCTTTTGATGCACGCCGGTTTATAAGGCTCCAATAATCAAATTTGGTCATGGTAGGTTAGATTTCGTCTTTCTCGGCTCCTACATTGTTCCACTTTCGCATTGTATATATATCGCGTCATTCTTTTATCTTCCTTTTTTTCTACATCTCCGAACCAACGGTGCATGTATTTTTTTCACCTGTCGTAATATACTCTCTATATTGTTTTGTTTACGACGTCAGCAAGTATACGGCCCACCTGATGTAAAGCATTTACCGTAGCATATAAACACTTGCAATACATTAAGTATCACTCGCGCAATGGCACCTCTGCTGCTTACACAGCAACTTTTAGGAGCTTACTGGTGACCTCCAGAAAGTTGTTATTTGGCTGCTGTTTCCTGTGAGGTGATGGTCCTTCCCCAGACGGGCTGTTTTTATGCGCCGTATCTATCTTAAAAACACCTAGACCAAGACAAACAGACTTGCTCATGCACACAAATGTTTGTACTGTGTGGGAATCGAATCGAGCGTTGTTGTCAAAGTAATGTTATTAATCAACGCGCTACCGAACCCGACGAAAAATAATAGTAAATAAAAGTTGTCAACCCTACACGCAATGCACGATAAAAAATGTGCACCGGATTTAAATTCTGTGGATAGCTACAGATTTGTTGCGCGCGGAAAGACTTTGGTGAACACTCGCCCACTGCTGAAAAATCCGCACGCAGGCGGCGGCGGCGGCGGGTTACTGTTGGGTTAAGCTGTCCTTTCACATTTTCAGAGCCTAATTTATTAACCAATAGGGTTTATCCTTCCCCCTAGCGTTATCCCGTTCCCAAATTCATTAGAATTAGCGGGGTCCGCTGCCTATAAACCAACCCACAAGGGAAACCAGATCTTAGGTTAGGACACACATCTTTTGAAGTATAATTCCTTGGGCATGCGGGTTCGCTCACGATGTTTTCCTTCACCGAAGATCTAGTCATAATTACAAATATGTACATAAATCTGAAAATACGAATTTAGTGGTACATGGCAGGATTCGAACTAGAGACAGTAGGTTAACAGGCTGGTTCTTTATCCTCTGAGTTGTCCACTGCTCAATGCTCAAACAATGCTATTTTTATTGCTCAAAGCTGCTTTTTAGGGTTCCGTACCCAAAAGGAAAATACAGAATTCTTACAACTCCGTGTCTGTTTACCTGATAGTCTGTGTCATTTATTTATAGTCTGTGTCACTGTCATTTATCTCGAAAGGCGTTAGACATACAAACGTGTTTTTAAAACTATGCCAAAAATTGCATGTGTATTCTAATCCCTTGTCCACAATAGTACACATGACATGACATGTAATTTATCAAGAAAAATGTGTAACACATTATAAGAGAGGTAGGGCGCATGAAAGCAGCCCGTCTGGTTAAGTACCTCCACCTCACCACACAGAAAACCGTAGCCTAACAACAACTCCCTAGAGGGTTGTTGTGTTCCTGCGTGTGAGTGAGGTCACCAGTAAACTCCCAAAGAGTTGCTGTGTAAGCAGCAGAGGAGGCATCGCGCGAGTGATACTTAATATACGGCAAGCGTTAATAGGCTACGGTACCCGCCTTACATCAGGCGGGCCGGAAGCTTGTATGCCTCCCGACGTAGTATAAAAAATATATAGAGATATAGAGAAGAGTAAAAAGAATTTTTTTTAGAAATAGGCTGTCTGCTGTGAAATACAGCAGACAGCCTATTTCTAAAAAAAATTTCTAAAGAAAGAAGTCAATGAGTTATTTCCTTAATCACCTAATATTTACCCTGTTGGTCTGAGGTATATGATAAAATACATACACTAATGGAAGTAAACACTCTACGTACTTGCGGAGATCTCATTCCACGAGACGGACTAGCACTTCATCTATTTCCTAGATACCAAAATAGACGTCACTAAGGATAAAAATAATCCTGAGGCGGCAATGCAGGGGAAGCATGCCTAACTTATGACGAGATCGGTGGCTTAGTCGTGAATGACGCGACTTTGACACCAACGCTCGTGGGTTCGATTCCCACACAAGACAAACATTTGTGTGCATGAACATGTCTGTTTGTCTGGATGTTTTAAGAGAGGTAGGGCGCATCAAAGCTGCCTGGGCCTGGCGCCTGGGGAAGTACCTCCACCTCACAGAAAACCGCAGCCAAATAACAACTCCCTAGGGGGTTGTTGTGTTCCTGCGTGTGAGTGAGGTCACCAGGAAGCTACTAAGGATTTGCTGTGTAAGCAGCAGAGAAGGCATCGCGCGAGTAATATATGTTACAAGCGTTAATAAGCTACGGTAACTGCTTTACATCAGGTGGACCGTATGATTGTATGTCTTTCGACGTTCTATAAAAAAAACTAATTAGGTCCGATTGTTTGCGTGACAGTAAACGTGATTAGAAGAAAATTGTGTTTTCGTAACTTTCCACACTACAGTGCGCGCTAGCCCTTACAATCAGACGCAAAGCAAACACTAAGTCGTTCACGGCGTCAAATTTACGACGCAGTAACACGCTGACGTATTTCACATACGTATTCGTCTGTTGGTCTCGTGATCATGTTGTTTATTTGCGTTCGAGTTGTAATAAAACTACACCTGCACCGGAATCATTCGTATTGTATAAAAGAAGACTCTGACTAATATATCTTGATCTAGCTTACTTGGTGTTTGTCACCATCTGATTCATGAGAACTAGCGACCGGTCGGCACCTAGCAAGTACGGTTATGCATGCCGTCGCTGCGATGGCTGCTCTGCCATGCAATTCTCTAAGCGACTCGTAATGGCTGTGTGCGTCGCTGTGATCACAGATATCACAGCTTTGACATCGTCTACTGCGATCACGGCTAAACTATTTGGTATTCTATAAGGCTGTAAGCGTACGCGAGGCTGTTTGCCTTGTAGAATTCCAATTCCAAACGTAGCCTTGCGGTGCTAGTGTCGCACAACCATGAAAAGCGACACCAAAGAATTGCAATTTTGTGTTCAAGGCTGTGACAGCCGATGTTTCCGAGGATGTAAGGACGTTCGCTCTTACAGAATTGCATGGCTGGTCCATGCTATTGTCCGCCATGACGAGCTCGGTGGCGCAGTGGTGAAACGCGTTGTAACACTACTTTGACACCAACGCTCGTGGGTTCGATTCCCACACAGTACAAACATTTGTGTGCATGAACATGTCTGTTTGTCTTGGTTTGGGTATTTTCTATGTATGATAAGTATGTATTTACAAAAAAAAAAAATGTATTTACGTATGTTTATCAGTTGTCTAGTACCCATAACACAAGCTTCGCTTACTTTGGGGCTAGATGGCGCTGTGTAATTTGTCCGACAATATTTATTTATTTATCTGGAACGGGAACTGCATGCACTCACCGCCTCCGCTACCCTAGTTCTCTCGATGCAGAAACGACCAGAGCACCAGTAAAGGAAAGGATGGGTGCTGGCCGGCTTTAGTAAATAAAATGAATATCCTCAAAATGAGGCCAAATCAAACTAAGTTAGATCAAATTGCCTGTACCTTCCGTTTAACACCTGAATCTATGAACTATCTGGCTGAGAGACGCCACTGATTAAGGTGCAACATTAGCTGACAGACAACTAATTATGTTAAGGAATCTTAGAATTTTGATATTTTTTTTTAAATACACACTACTTTTTAACATGTAGCACACCGTAAGTCACGTTTTAGGAAAAGGATTCAGGCAAAATCATTCTGAAATTGTATGTATGTATGTATATCTTCACGCCAAGTCCCTTGCGGGGTAGGCAGAGAGAACCGAGCGCCATAAGACGCGGTCCTTGCATACTTCACTCGCTTCTGTGACATTCATAGCTCTTTTCATGCACGCTCGCCGGTTCCTGGGGCTTCTGACATCACCTTCTGATAAAACACGACCAATTTGGTCATATAGTAATTAATATTCTGAAATTATTATGGTAATAGAGGTTAAACGTTCATAATAATAATAAATCTCAAGTTTCGTTTGGGTTAAATTGAAGTAAGAATAGCACAATGTTTCCAAGTAGCGCAGTTTATTAGAAGCTAACAAAAATAAAATAAAAAATGCTTAATAAGATTCAAAGAGCGTATGGATCCCCTCGGTTGGCGAGGATGACTATTAAGTGTATTTCTACTAATAAATCAACCAAACTTTTTATTAACCAAATATTAAACATTCCTACAGAGGCAAATGCGCATTACATTGCTCTATTTCTTAAAATAAACGGCAGATATTATCAAAAGTTCTGCAGACCTAAATATAGGCTTTTTGTGTAGTTTTAAATTTTAAAAAGTTTATATAATTTAATTGAATAATACTCGTATCTCCATTGCAACCTGCAAATGGAGAATCGACATATTGAAAATATATATAATAACTTATGGAAGCGAGAGCTGGGTGTGGCAGAGAGAACATAAAAGTAGTATAAGCGCAGACGAGATGCGAGCGTTGTGCAAAATTTGAGTAGCGCCTGTAGACCTCGTTCGCAATGATGATGTAGAAACAGAAATGGTGAAAGAGAGTGCCTGTGTTAAAATAAAAAGACGCATACTCCGTTAGTTTGTACATGTAGAAAGAATGCAGGAAGAAAGAATTACTTATATACAACGCGAAATAGAAGGATTTAGGAGCCGAGGAAGGCCAAGACTTACCTGTAATGGCCCAATTGATCGTGTTTTATCATAAGGTGAAGTCTAGACACCAGCGTGCGTGCAAGAAAAGAGCTAAAAATGTTAAAGAAGCGAGTGAGGTGTGTAAGGACCGAGACGAGCTCGGTGGCTCAGTGGTGGAACGCGCTGTTACGCTACTTTGACACCAACGCTCCTGGGTTCGATTTCCACACAGTACAAACATTTGTGTGCATGAACATGTTTGTTTGTATTGGTCTGGGTATTTTCTATGTATAATAAGTATGTATTTACAAAAAAAAAAATGTATTTACGTATGTTTATCAGTTGTCTAGTACCCATAACACAAGCTTCGCTTACTTTAGGGCTAGGTGGCGCTGTGTAATTTGTCCGACAGTATTTATTTATTATTTATCATGCGGCGCTCGGTTCTCTGCCCCAAGCTACCCAGCAGGGGGTTTGGCGTGATATTATAGATAAATAGAAAAAAGCAGTGATCACGGAACACGGCGATAGTCGATTCGCAAATAACAGCTCTTAGACTAATTTATATTGCAATTAGAAACTCATTTAGATAATTGTAAAACCTGTTGTAAAGATATTTGAACGCAACTTGCTTTACAAACTGGGACGTGTTTACATTGCGATTGTTGTACAGGCGTTTATAATATAATAAATGCCAAAGGTATTTATTTAACACTATAATATACATATGGAGTGGTCGTAGGATTTGAAATTATGCTAATCACAATAACCAATTCAACTATGTCTGTATTTTTTTAGTTTTCAATGTATAACTATAATCATTTACTGAGAATGCATAGACTTGTATTAAGCCTTCCAAATTTTTTAATACTTGGACCATAGCGAAACTTTGCGCTCCTGTTTGAATTTCTAATATTATATTTTTATACACAAATCATGTTTATTTATAATGGCGGAAATCATTTGTTATTAATGTCTATTGTACTTGAAAATGGAATTAACGAGATAAGATTTTATAGTGTTGATTGTTTATGATTTTAAGTCTCACTCTGCTAGATGACTCTGTTTATTTCTTTTATACAACGTTTAAAGGTATGTAAGCATACGGCGCAACTGATGTAAATTGGTAACGCTTTCAGTTTAGGAAGTATCATTCTTGCGTTGCCAATCCAGCTGATAACACAGCAACTCCTTAGAAGTTTACTGGTAACCTCACTTCCTCGCAACACAAGTACCGTCTAGGGAGTTATTATGTTGCTGCGGTTTTCTGTGAGGAGATGTTACTTCCCCAATAGGACTACTTTGATGCACCCTACCTCTTTGAATACACCAAGACCAAGACAAACAGACATGTTCATGCTCACAAATGTTTGATCTATATAGGAATCGGACCCTCGTGCCTTGGTGTTACAGTATTATTGGTAACCATTCCGTCACCGAACTTGTCTAAATCTACAAAATGTCGTTTGATGAGTGTACCTCATCCGAGTTCCGTGAGAAGTTAGCACGCGGAATTTGAGTTTAGTCGTGGCGCCTTGCGAAAACAGAGGGAGAACGGTGCGAGACCTTTCCTCTGAACTAGTGGTCGGTCAGTGAACATAATTAAAATGTTAGGTGA
Source organism: Pyralis farinalis (assembly GCA_947507595.1). Lineage (NCBI taxonomy): Eukaryota > Metazoa > Arthropoda > Insecta > Lepidoptera > Pyralidae > Pyralis > Pyralis farinalis. The sequence continues at coordinate 8,819,785 of OX382265.1, read as the reverse complement.
AGTGATAAAGAAGTGGATAATGAACCGGCCTATTGAACAACAGGTCGCCGGTTCGAATCCTGGAATGTACTACTAAAGTCGTGTTTTCGGATTTATGTACATATTTGTAATTATCACTTGCTCGGCGGTGAAGGAAAAACTTCATACCAACATACCAACCTTAACTTGGTGCTACCATACATTTTTTACCTATTTTAAACTGATCGTGTTTAGGTTATGATTAGAAGGTGATGTCGGGAGCCTAGGAAGTGCCGTGCATGAAAAGATCTACGAATGTTAAAGAAGTGAGCGAGGTGTGTAAGGCTCGCGCTTTATGGCGCTCAGTTCTCTTGCGTACCCTAAGCTACCTAAGCATAAGGATTTGGCGAAGATACTGATTTTTACATAGAACGACTGTGGTCGGACTTCACCGAAGCAGAGAGAAAACTAGATCTTAACTTAGGCCTGGTCATACGTCATTCGAAATCTGATTTCTGGGCCGTGCGGGTTTCCTAACGATGTTTTCCTTCACCGCCGAAAAAGTGATAATAACAAATAGGTATAGGCGTAAATACGAAAAAAGAATTTAATTGTACATGCCCCACAAGGCGTCAAAACTGGGACAAGTCGGTTAAAAGACCAGTTCCTTATCCACTGGAATATCACTGCTAAAAAATGTATCCATAATATCTACAATATTTTCGTCTGAAAAATTGAAAAAGTCATAGAGTAGTTTTTACTCTAAAATGAGACGTTACGCGTGGCAAGTTGCGGGCAGATTCTAGTAAATAAACTTGCCAATGTAGATATTTTTAAATAATAGTCAACTAGAGGTTACAATAACTAAATGTCTACATACACAATAACAATGATGTAAAGTAAATGAAGAGATATATGGGTGCCTTTTCTGAATCATGTGTGACCTTAGCAAACATGATGATAATTTACGATACGATAAAAACTAAAAAATACATACATACGAGTATATACACCAATATGTGTATTAGTAGTTTACAGCTTCACTTAATTGGCTGAAACGTGTATGTCACAAGTAATTTATGAATTTATTAGACGTTAGCGAATTTTCGTGGTATTTCGAGGATAAAATATTCCGAGAATTTCTCTGACTACCAATATCGCTGTTTGATAGACAAACAAATATTTAAATAGCCGTTTCGTGTAGTATAAACGGCGCGGATATATTGTCTCTATTAACGATTAAAGCGACAGGTGCTCTCTGCCTACCCCGCAAGAGACTTGGCGTGAAAATGTAGATAGACAGATGAATATAAATTAGTCAAATTATAATGCAGTTAATTTTTTTTTAATCTGCTCACAATATAGTTTTTAGAACAAACAGATCGAGTTTCCCCAATTTACTTTAGGAAATTTTACGGTATTTGAAACGTAATCTGAAACTGCCACATTACACTGAGGTTTCTTCTGATACTGTACATCGTTTATTTGCGATAAACTATTGTATCAACTATTTTGTGTTTTGCTCTCATTATCTACGTCTTCAATACTAGTAAATAACAGCAAGCTATGTAGGCAGAGATGATATTTTTTAAATTTAAAAAATATTTAAATATTTTGTTTTTAATTTTTTAATTTTTTAAAAATATATGGAACCCTGTACGACATCTAGCGACGAGTGCTGTTACTTTTTCTGTTGATGGGAGTGCAGTGCAGTCTCTGCACTGCAGAGTGGCCGGCCATACATTTTCCCATATGTTTTTTTTTCTAATTGGAACGATTTTGGACCGTTCTTCCTCACCAACGAACATTTAAATTTCAAATTAAAGGATACAAAACTACAATATGTTAGCTATTAGTGTGTCGATTTTGGAGTTTCTCACTATTACCGTCTAAACGCTAGCTGGATGACATCAGTCTACCCCAAACGGCAATTTTGAGGGTAATGTGGCTCCGCTGGCTATCGCAGCTCTGCAAATCATCAAGAGATGTGTAAACAGGAGGAAATTATGAAGGGTTGAACTGGTGTATGTGGCAGACAGACGGATCTACTTAGGCGCGTCGCAAGTTTTCCTTTCATACGTTTTTAGTGTGAAACCCTAGAAATTGTTTTAGTTCGCAATTATTAGTATGTGTACAAAAGTTCAACGTTTCATAAGGTCAAACGTTCGTTTCAATGACGGTCTGGTTCACAACCGTGGCCTTCTCAGACCCTGAATATATGAAACAGTAATTGAAGTTCATTTTCTTGACAAAAGCTTTTTAGTTATGCATGACCAACAGACACATGTTTTAAGAGACGTAGGGCGTATCAAAGCAGCTCGTCTAGGGAATTGCCTCTTGGGAAATCTCAGCCAAATAACAACTCCCTAGAGGGTTGTTGTGTTTCTGTGTATGAGTAAGTTCACCAGTAAGCTCGTAAGGAGTTGCTGTGTTAGCTGCAGAGGTAGCATCGCGCGAGTGATACTGAATGTGTTGCAAGCGTTTATAGGCTATGATAACGGCTTTACATCAGGTGATCCGTATGTTCTTATGCTTCCAGACGTTGTATAGAAAAAAAGACAAGAGTTAGTAGACAGACAAGATAACACAGTAAGACCTAATAGACCATTTCTCCTTAAAGATAAATATGAACTTCAATTTTGTTCTAGCGATTAATATTATTTCACAATTGGTCGTGTTTCTTAAACAGCTTCAAACAACGAGAAGGTTCCGGAAGTAGATCCGAATTGGTTTTTGGTTTTCCATGGTTGGTTTGGTATTTCCATGTAAGTTTTATGTAGATAATTGTGTGATTAAAAAATAAAGTAAGCCATTTTTTGATTGACAATTCACATACCTAGTACGGGTATAATTCTTATTTGCATTAACCGCATTTTTTATGAAGTAATGTTTATAGAAGTCTCAGCAAAAATAAAAAGAAAATGATTCTATTCGAAATGGCCGACTTTGGCTTTGACACCGGCCTTTAATCTGTTTGGTCACGAATCCATGCATTTACGCTCTGTTTCCATGAGAAATTTAGCCACTGCTTGCTCCAGGGATTTCTTAAGAGACACATGTCGGAGTGACGTATCGAGCAGGCCATGTCCACTAAAACTGACTATAATTTGTGATCTAAGGGGTTCAGATCTGGGCTAGACGAGGGCCAGTCTTCAGCTCTTATAAAGTCCGGAACGTTGGTTTCGAGCCAGGCTTGAGTAGTTGCTGCCTTGTGACCAGGTGCAGTCTTGCTTTTTTAAAAACTTTATTCCTGAAATTCACAACACGAAACAAGACAATCTCTTGATACACTTTGGCCGAAGTCTTCACTGTTTTTTCACGAAAATGAAGCTTTGTGACTCATTGAGAAGTCACCCCCCACCAAACCATTACAAACGCAGGATGATGGCCACGTTGTACCTTTCCGATCACCTGGACGGTCTCTTTAGAACTGTGTGCGTACACTTTGTCATTTTGCTTGTTGTAGTGCTTCTCAATCGTCAAAATTTTTCACCAGTAAAGAGGATATTTCTGTGCCTTTCACCTTCGAATCGGGACATGCGGCGTTTAGATCGCTCCGCTTTCTTCAGCAGTAGGGATTGATTTAGGGCATGGCCTGTATATCGATCATAAGCGCCGAGCTTCAGGTCTTGCTTTTTTGTACGCGACGAGTCCTAGCGGGAATCTACATTTCTCGCGATAAGATTTTTTGTTTCCTAATGGGGTTTCGGCGAATTCTGGCTGGCTGTAGTTCTAACAGTATGCGGTCACCCCGATCCTTTATGGTAAATTAAAGGTATACTGAAATATAGAACTTACTTTGTTCGTAATAACGAAATGTCATGTTAATGATTTCATATCATATCAATTTACAAAAAGCATTTTTAGACATGTGCCTTACTGAAAGTCTTGATTTCTGGCTGCGCTCATACTCGTAACTGTTTGAAATTCGATAATAATGTATTATGGTTATGTGAAAAAAGTTCGTGATCCTATGTGAAAACGGAGTTAACGTGAATGTATTTCACGACGAGTTTTTTTATGATTTTAAAAGTGCTTTTCTCAGCAAGTTTGCTCTATTCTTCATCGAATTGCTTTTGGTAGGAAGGCAACTCAGCAACACCATGGGACCGAAAAATTATGAAAAATCTTCTCGTCCAAAATACATCAATGTCTGATGACGAATGTGTGTAAATGGTATTCTTACGAAAGCTCAAAGTTGCACAGCGAGGGATGAATAAAATGAGGAACCGTACTATTCAACTAAAGTTACCTATGTGGCTCCATGGATTAGCAAGCTGAAGTGGCAGTAGGCTAAGTGGCAGCTACGCGGTCTGTAGCTCGAAGAACCGATGTCCGATGGAGACAAAAACTTCTCGAATGATGGTTTTTTTATACAATGTCAGGAGACATTCAAGCATACGGCCCACCAGATGTAAAGCGGTTACCTTAAACTATGAACGCTTGCTATACATTAAGTATCACTCGCGCGATGGCACTTCTGCTAACACATCTACTCCTTAGTAGCTGTTGACCTCACTCACAGGAACACGAACAACCCTTCAGGAAGTTGTTATTTGTCTGCAGTTTTCTGTGAGGTGGAGGTCAACCCCAGACGGGCTGCTTTGATGCGCCTTACCTTTCTGATGATTTGATGGTGCAGTGTAACAATTTTATATGGTACATTATTTGAAAGTAATACACTGGTTGGTATATATATATGCACTGCCGAGCCTCCTGGCTCAATGCGATAATTGGATAATACATCAAGGAAGGGGCGCGACCAGTGGCGCGGTCTGTTTGTCACGTGTCTACACGTCACAAACTTGCCTCGGTACGTGTTAATATAAACCGTCATACATTAGCTTTAATGCTCCCAGCTACGTCGTCACAATCCATTTATAACTGCAGCACGTTTGTATTGACTTCCACATTAAGTAGCCCAGCAGGTTAAATGACAGGAAAAGTTTTTTAAATATTTTTCTTTTGGATAAGCGCTCGCCGTGCTTGTTATTGTTGATCACCTCTAAAGAGCAGTGATAGACCAGTGGGGGAATAACTGGCCTATTATCCGATGGTCTCTGGTTCAAATCCTGTGAGCGGCGAAGGAAACCTTCGTGATGAAACCCGCATGGCCAAGAAATGATATTTAGAAAGTCCTGTAACGTAACATAAGAAATGTCTGGATTTCGCTCTCAGTTGTGGAGGTCTGACAGCAGTCGGTCTATGTAAAAATCAGTATCTTCACGAAATCCTTAGGCTTAGGTAGCGGACCCCGCCAATGCTAATGGGTTAGGAATCGGGATAACGCTAGGAAGGGGATGAAGAAAGCGAAATAATTGAAAGGTTTTATGAGTATCATTACGTTTCCCACTTAATTCGAAAGTAACTTGGTCCCTCTCATTCTGTATCCAAATTCTGTAATAGGATAACTCTATTCATACCTAAACCACTGAACGGTTTTCATGTACGTTAGAGTTTCACTGTAGCGACTTATAAAAGTTAATTTGCTAGGAATCTTGGTCCAAATCTCGTGCAATAAATCTATTTTTATGATATACTAGCTTTTACCTGCGGCTTCGCTCGCATTGATAAAAAATATATATTTTTTTAATAAAAAGTATCCTATTTTACTTCTGATACCTCCAATAATATGTGTACAAAGCTTCATGATGATCGGTTCAGTAGTTTTCGCGTGAAAGCGTAACAAACAAACGGATATCACATCTAGTAGGATTTAATCTGAATATGGCTACACGTTCCGCAGTGATAGTTAAAGTTAAAGCTGATTAGGTCTCTTGTATCATGTGACAGTGAATGATGCGAGACAGAGTCGCGAGTGGTATCGAAGTGGTCCAGTATTATCAAGGATGTTATTATGCACCAAGTACGACACACGACTTGGAATTCAAACAAAACTTCCGTATTTATTTAGGAAGAAAGTGGTGGATTAATGATTCAGTAGTAAAATAGTAAATCTCAACACGATCATTAATTGCAATGCACGTTTTTTTATTGTCTTTTACTTGAGCAGTAAAATATTTGAATAAATGGCGAAGAACAATCTGTACAGTTCATTTAATACCGTGGCCGGTGGCAGACAAGTATACGGAAAGCGCGCAATCGATGGAAACTTGGCTAACCAAAATAATATAGATAGGTAAAAACATAGACAGAACACAACAATATTTAGTAACCAGCCATACTGGCGAAATATTTGCAGAAGATTCTAACAACATAACATCTTTCTTGGTTATTGTGATGTTGTAGTGAGTGAGGTAAGCAGAAAAGTCTAGTCTATTATATGCTAGCTGCTGCAAATCAGGCGGGCCAAGTGATTTTTCCACATTAGATATATACAAACACAATATAAGCTACCTCCTAAGAAAAATGATAAATGCATATTGTTTAGATATAATGAAAATTGTAATATAGACAGTTCTATTTTAAGTCGTCCGAGCGTAGTATTTGTATTAATATTATGATACAAATACTACGTTCAAAGGCAGCCATTGATCCCACCTTATGTAAAGTGATTACTTAGCGCTTACTTGTAATCTTACTCACTGGAATAAAACATCTGTGAGATAAACGTACGAATCTAGGGACACAGCAGGGTCCGTGTCCCCGCCAGGGTAAAAAATACAGTATCCTTTTCAGGAACACCGTTCCTATATGAAATCTATAAGTTTGTCTGTGTGTGCGTTTGTCTGTGCGTTTTTTTCGAATATTCAAATTTTGACTTCAGATTCGGATTCAGCATAAAAAAGTAGAATAGGAATGTTCAGGAAACCGTTCCTATCTCCTAAGGAACATGGTCAAAATGGCTGAAAAATAAAAAAAAAATTGAATTGTTATATAATTGATGAGCCAGGTGTTCCTCTGGCAATGCAAGCTTGCGCGTTCTCAACTGGTTTCACTCGGAACAATTCTCACCCTCTGTAATTTCGTTGTAATAAATAAAATAACCGATGACTTGGTTTTACATGAGATTCCACAACATTTTGCGGTTGAAGGCAGAACTGCACGGCGGGACTTGCATATTTGTGCATTATGATGAGATTTTTAGTGATGCACTCGTGGTTGAAGACTGCATAGTGTCTTTTTAGAGCGGAATATGAGTTCCTTAGCTTTTATAATTTGTTACGTTACTCATACTAGTGGACACGTTTTATTACAAACAGCAGTGATGTGCTTTGTACATTATTTAGGCAGTTTTAGCGTTTCATCAATGGTCCGCTAAAATTTTCATTTCACAAAAGTACATTCGCCCACTAAAGAATCTTGTTTCGGCGATAACTTGCACACAATTTCACACTATATCTTCCAGGGTTTAGTCGCAAAAGACGACAAAATTCCCATATGTACAAAAATACACATTCAAACAGACAATTACTTTCGCATATTAGAGCAGGTGAATCCGGATTGTTTTTAACTATGTTTATAACGCTTTAGAAAGTGGCCTAAAATTAAACTGGTTGTTTTTGGTTTGGCACAAGCAAGTTTTTGAAGTGAAAATTCTTTAGCGGCGTTGTGCAATTTTTGGGATGAGTAAAAAATGCTAAACTCAGGCCAGGCCGTCATGACACGTGACCTTGACCGTAAGATTTTGGTGAGAATTAGAACTTAAGTTCGCTGCAGCGCTAAAACATTAATTCCCTCTATAGTACTTTTATACTGATAAATAAAGCAATTCGTGCGAAATTATTCCCTAACCATTCCAAAATATTCAAAAATGCACAACGTTAATGTTCAAGTTTTCACTTCTGCCGGCACTCCCGGAGTGCAACCCGTTTTTTTTTAATGTCATGTCCTGTCATCCTGATATTGAAAATTGTCTAGTAAACAAATGTGAAATACACCAAAAATAACCGCCGTTTCACTCCCCAAGAACGTGGAATAATCGTGTCAATGTTTTTAAGAGACGCTTTTCCAGGCCGCGTTATCTCCCGTGTTGGCGATTTGCCTTGGCTTGCATGATCATTCGATCTGACCTGTTCAGACTCAGACAGACACAAACTGTTCTTTCGGATTATTTGAAATCTCTGGTGTATGTGAAGAAACCAGACTCGCGATTGGCGGAGTCCGCTAAGTCTGGATTGGCAAATATATTAATTTTGACATTGACACCATCCGGACCCACCATACCCCTGGGGGTAGGGTGGTACTGAGCCATACCACCATAGTAGTGTTGGGATTTGACAAATCCATATATTTATTCATCAAATACAAATGTATTATTATTTAAACATAAACACTAACCTACACTATTAAACCAAACTATGTTCTTAATTGAAACGACTGCCGTTAAAACTTCACATCCCAGACGGAAAACTAGACATTTTTTAAGTCATACCACACGAATAAATTAATGTGTTTCAAACGCAAAATTAAATGGAATAAGTTACTAAAATCGCATATATACATACATATCATAAGGCCTGTCTCCCATTGGTGTAGGCAGAGACTATGGAACGCCAGGTGCACCGATCCTAACGTACCGCTCTAGCTTCTTCCGCACTCATCAACCTCTTCATGCATGCTCTAACGGTTTTCGGTGCTTTTGATTTGGTCCTTTTACTAAAATTTGTATTTTATTAAATTGACGATAATTAACGACGTGTATTGGATCGGATGACGTTGTTAGAAACAGAGTAAGTCTGAAAGAGAGCGTCGGTGTTAAAATAAGAAGAGGCATGCTCCGTTGGTTCATACACGTAGAAAGAATGCATGGTGAAAGAAAGACGAAGCAGATATAGAATGCAAAAGTGGAAGGCTGTACGAGCCGAGGAAGGCCAAGACTTACGTACGTACCATGACCAAATTGGTCATATTCTATCAGAAGCTGATGTCAGGAGCCCTAGAAACCGGCGAGCGTGCATAGAAGAGCAATAAATGTTAAAGATGCGAGTGAGGTATGTAAGGATAGAGTCACGTGACGCTCGGTTCTCTCTGCCTACTGCCTGCTTTAGTCAAAACAAACTTGTATAGATGTGGCACTTTCATCTTAATTAATCACTGAACCATAATGTACAAGTGTAGCTCATAATAAACGTAACTGACACAAATGAGTAACTGATGAATGTTAAAATATTGCTTGACGTTATCATACTCATGAATATGGAATTGTGGAAATGTATGCGAGTCGATAATGCTTATGTACAATGTCTCTGCCCACGTCCTACTTCTTATATCGCGTTGGCATCACATAGTGGCATCGGAGTGTGTGAAATCTCTAATGGCTTTTCTTCTGCCTATACCACATACTCCACATCAACCCTTACTCATCCCACTGCAGAGATACGGGTCTCCCTTCAACCGAAGGGGTTTAGAGCATGCTCCACCACGCTGCTCAAATGCGGATTGGAGGAGACCAGTGTTTTCAAACCACCCGAGTGCCACCGACTTAGCTTAACGACTGTCATGTATCGACAACAGCCGGGACCGACGGCTTAACGTGTCCTCCAAAGCACGGAGAAACTCGAAATAGATAAACCCATCCATAGACAGGCTGCGGTCGACATTGCTTAACCTGCGTGTTTGGTTAGAATGACGCGCGCAACGAAGCCATCGAGCTCTCTTCTGCCTGTGCTCTGATGGAATGATCCTCTATTTATAACTGATATAAAAAAGGTTCCTTTCTGTCGAGTACTTTTCTTCCGTCTATTTCTATCCCTAGCAGGGTAGGCGGACAGGACCGAGCGCCATAAAACGCGACGCCTACATACTTCGCTCGCTTCTTTGACATTCATAGCTCTTTTGGCGTTTTAAGATTATTATAGCCTGGCATCTCCTTCGAATATAACTCGACCAATTTGGTCGTGGTAGGTGTACATTGTACGTATATCTGTTTCGTTATTATTTCTGTTTTTCTGATTGTAATTTATAATATTTTTGTCAACTGTAAAAGTGATATTGAATATTTTTGTTTATTCTTGAGGTAAATGAAAAAAAATACCATTCCATTAGTCTCAAATGAGTTTGATGAAATTACTACTTCGTTCAATTTCGTATGATTCACGAATTTTAAACCTTATGTAATACTCAATTTGAAAGTTATTTTTATTGTATACCAAATGGTATCTACAATCTGCTAGCAATCAATGTCAATAATGGATTTATTTCAATTATGGGTTAGGTTTAGTTTCGATCTATAGGGTATAATGACTGTCATAACTCTGAGTAGGTAGTTATTTTAAGAGAAGACTGTTTGACTAGGCTAAGTTGTAATTATAGATGTGAAAGTGTGTTTGTTTGTCCTTCTATCACCACCGATGTATCGACATATTTTTTTTTTTAAAGGAACCGAGAGAATTGATAGTAAAGTTCATTTCTCTTGTATACGATACTAACCAGCGAGTGTAAACTAATAACACATTCGTCAATCTTCTGTAATAGCCCAGCAACAATAATCCCATCAAATACACATTCGAACAATAGTCCCCAACACCTGCTGAAGCCTACTAAGGGGTATGTTCTTCCTTTAATATTTCTGAGGCGGGTCACGGTGGTTGTACTACGTTACAACAATCTTCTCAAAGTGGCCTCTACGTATTGGATCCATCCCCGCGCACGCGTATCAAATGATGGGATAAATACCCTTGAGACAAGGCATATAATAATAACAACGTTGAAGAACACCAATTCCACGGCACCCCACACTAAACCTCGGTTTTGAAAAGGCCATATGTGTGTTATGTGTAGTATCAAACACTAGTATTACAGGATGCAGATTGTTCATACAAAAGTAATTAAGGAGAATTAATAATAAATATAGAGAGCGTCGGTGTTAAAATAAGAAGAGGCTTGCTCCGTTGGTTCGGACATGTAGAAAGAATGCAAGATGAAAACATGACGAAGCAGATATACAATGCAAAAGTGGAAGGATGTAGGAGCCGGGGAAGGCCAAGACTTACCATGACCAAATTGGTCGTGTTCTATCAGAAGGTGATGTCAGGAGCCCTAGAAACCGGCGAGCGTGCATGAGAAGAGCAATGAATGTTAAAGAAGCGAGTGAGATATGTAAGGATCGAGTCACGTGGCGCTCGGTTCTCTACCTACCCTACCCCGCAAGGGATTTGGCGTGAAGTTATAGATAGATAATAATAAATACGGTATTAACGTTCCTGTTCAAGTAGCGGTTCCGTTCCCCTGTATATTGCCGACTTGCGATTTCGAGAATATTATGGTGGCATCCAATTATGTTTACTACTTAAACCCTAGGACTTTATCATAATAATTCAAGTTTCAATGATAATGATAATTGTATAACTCAACTTGTAACTTGAATCAAATAATTTGCATGAAGCTCAAATTGAAACCTCGAAGCACCAACATGAGCGGTACTTGCCGCCATGATTTTGCTACCACAAACAAAAAAATATTCAAATTACGATAAATATATATTAATAAGTGCTGACATACGTGTTGATCTTTTTGTGATACTACATCGGTTACCGTAGCCTATTAACGCTTGTAATATATTAAGTATCACACGCGCGATGCCTCCTCTGCTGCTTACACAGCAGCTCCTTAGGAGCTTACTTCACCAGTCGGGTTGTGTCGATGTGCCCTCCTCTCCTAAAACCTACATACAATCAAAACGTTTTGGTCAAAATCGTTAGAGCCGCGAATCGCACAGCTCGCCGACGGCTGGAACTGCTGGAAGTTCATCCTCATACACTGAAGCCGCAATAGTAACGGCTATGGCTGAAAATCAGTGTTTTTGCAAATCATCTTGCAAAAATTTTATACTGAGCCATGGCCTTTTTGTATTGCTGCAGCACACACATACCTGTACTAAACCTTTCAAATACACAACTTTGTAACAATTTATTGGTCAACGATTCATTGTATCCTACGTGTATGTATGTGACTGTGGAAACAAATAAATAAATAACGTATTATGTGATTTTCTGGAAACTTATCTGGAAGCTTTCTACCAAGAAACATTAAGTTGTGAAATGAGCTCCCCAGCCGAGGTTTTCCCAAGGGACTGCACCATGGGGTTCTTCAAGAAAGACGTGATGAGGTTTTTACAGGGTTGGCAACTCAAAAGTGACACTCCAGATGTTGCAAATGTCCGTAACTGCTTACCCTCAAGCAGGCCGTACGCTTGTTTGCCGCCTTAAAAATATTACAAGCGTTTATATGCTTTAGTAGCCACATCAGGGTGGGTCGTACACTTACATGTCCCATATGTTGCATAAAAATACGTAAATAATTCATTACCAAATATACTTTGACCTGCACGTACATTTGTCATCGTACCAGTGTATTGTGTAGGCGGACAAAGGGGGAGACCCAATTTTGTTAATAACGGAAATTTTTACTCCCACTGATAGCCAATATGCGCATTGCGTAGTATGGCGGGCCTTCGTATGTCGAGAGTAACAAGGTTTTCATACGATGCGACACGAACTATTAAGACATAGAAAACGAACCACTCTTTTATACCAAGTCGGATGGCAAACCCGCATATGGTTCTCTAGTGGGGGTATTCACATTGGCTCGGAAAGCTATATTCGAAACGAATTCAAAATCCGATTCGAATATAGCTTTTCAAGGTGATGTGGATACCCCTTCTAATGTAAAGTTTAGTTTAGCAGCGTCACGTATTTATTGTATACGTGTTCTGCCGATTGTAAATCAGTTGTTCTGAGGAGTTGTTTGATATGATGGCAACAGCTTCCTTCTGACCGCACCACTCACCGTCTCACTCAGAGAATCACAATGGTCTTGTAGTGTATTCTAGAGTAGTTATCTTCCGTGAACTCTTAAGTTGCGGACTTAACTCCCTTCCGAGAATTTCCTAACGGACTACAACATAATGTTTCAACAAAGGCGTGACGAGGCTTTTACAGAGTCGGGCACGATTGACGCCTTTTGTATTGTAAGTGTTCATAGGATACGGTAACTGCTCACCACCAGGCGAGGCGTGTGCAAAAAAGTAAAAACTAATCCGGCCGCATAACTAAGTTGGTGTGGCGGATATTTTATGATTTTTAAAAAACTGGGCTAATTAAAATTATATTTTTGTTTAATGCTAGTCCTGTTTTGGCCATATTCTCAGTGCCAACAATTTCTGGTGACAGTCGAGACCCGGCTTAAGATAACGTCACCCTCCGTTACGTAACCACCAGCCGAATGGAACAATAAGATAACAAAAAAGACGATATGTAACGCATTGATGAAAAAAAAATAGTATTTAAAAATACATGAGAAATGGTACAAGAACGCAGGATGAAAAAATTACGAAATAAATATACAATGCTAAAGCGGAAGGACGTAGAAGCCGAGGAAGACCAAGACTAACCTACCGTGACCTAATTGGTCGTGTTTTGTCAGATGGTGATGTCAGGAGCCCTAGGAACCGGCGAGCGTGCATGAAAAGAGCTAAGAATATTAAAGAAGCGAGTGAAGTGTGTAAGGACCGTGTCTTATGGCGCTCGATTCTGTCTGTCTACCCCGCAAGGACCTGGCGTGAAGATATATATACATATGAGAAATCGACGATTCATTTGAAACCGTTGATTTAGCTGTTTACGGCTAGCAGTATCATTTCGAGGTACAAATCAGGACTAGTGAAGTGGCACTCTGAACGTAGAACCAAAGAGATTTTCTTCGAATTTTCGCCGACATAATATATTGTTTTCGTGACTAATAACATAAGTTTTATTTATCTTATGTTAACGAACAATGATCTTTTTTTCTATGGAGGTGTTAGTTACCGTCTGACGTGGCGTGACTTTTCATTTTCACCCATAACGATAACCCAGAACACATAAACAGGGATTATACGTTATTATTTTTAAAATGCATTAAGTTCTTCTTTAAATTAATCATAAATCAATTATAATAATAATGTAAAGCCCATGCCAGCAATCTAAAGCTTCGATTCTACTAGGCGTGATCAAACCAGAAGATGAATTTTATTTCCGATACATGGAAAAACATACATCAAGTTGTATATATTATAATGCTTTCTTCAAACAAATTTATCTAAAAAACACTAGCTAGTTATCTTTAGGGTCTAAGAATTGAGAGCCACTAGATCTACGTAATTTTAGCAAAGCTAAAGGTTTCTCGGTATAAGTATAAAAAAATGTTAACTTACGTCATGATAGAAATCTTATCCCCAATATTGCTGACTCTAAAATTGTAAAAAAAAACCCAATAAGATGTCTATGGTCTTAAATTGTAACATATCTCAATCTTGTGTGTACATGCTTACATTTCCAATGAAGAAAGAATAAGAGAACATGTTTTTCAACTATAATGTTAAGTTTAATATAAATTTACTGTACGTAGGATACAGAAAGTTTTTCAAAAATAAAAAAGAAAGTGTTCTATGGTAAATATATTTTTTTAATCTTTTCAAAGTACTCTCCACCAGCCTCTTTACAAAGTTTTATGCGCCTAAACCAGTTTTCGAAACACTTTCCAGTCCGCTGCAGACATCTCGATTACAGCCTGCACGAATGCTAACAGCGCATCTTCTGGCGATGAAAATGGTAACCCTTTGAGTTGATTTCTTATTTTCGGGAATAAAAAGAAGTCACACGGTGATAGGTCAGGACTGTAAAGAGGGTGACCCAGGAGTTTGACCGGCGTGCTGTCTAGGAAGTCTCACAACAAAGAAAACTTCTGCCAAGCATTTGGTAGTATACTATTCAGCGTTGAAGCTTCTTTGGTTCTGTAAAGGAATTGACACCAGGTAGCCAGTCATATTGAAAAAATTCGCGATCAAAATCTTCCATCCGCTTCTAGATTGCTTCACTTTGGTAGGCGTTGATTCGTTTTGAAACACCCAAACTTCACCTTCACTTGAAATGAAGTCGTAAACACTCCGAGACAAGCCTGCTTCAAATTTGTTTATCATATCACCTCAATGGTGATTCCACCCAAGCCTGCTTCTGAACAACGGTGAGGTTGTGCGGCACCCAGCGTGAAACTATCCTCCTCACGCGAAGATACGAGTGTAGAATCTCGTGAAGGCTTTCCGATCCAATCTGCAGTATGTGCTGAATCTCCTGATACGTAACTCGCCTATTGTCTTGGATTAATTTTTTCACTGCTAGCACGTTTTCTTCCGTAACAGCCGTCAAAGGGCGACCTCTTCTTTCTTCATTCCCCAAAAATAGTCGACCACGCTTAAATTCGTTATACCAACGATACACGGTTGCTTTGGAAGGGCCTTTATCCGTGAATGCCATATCTATCGTACGATTCGTCCGGTTTCAGGCGACACTTGAAATCGTAAAAAATCATAGCGCGAAAATGTTCCCGGCGCAGATCCAATTTTCAATGAGACACGAATTTAAATTAGGTCGCAAAAAATGTGGAGGGAAGTTTTGAAATTGGAATGTACTTACCTATTTTTACTTACAAATAATCATATTTTAAAAATAGATTATAACTGGCCAGTCTCTCATGCATAATAGTATATTTCATTACAAGTGTGGAAAGTCTGTCATTGCAAAGAGTTCCGACAAATGTCTACCCGAGCCGAGGCGCAGCCGAAGGTGAGGGTTGACAGTCGGAACTCTTTGCAATGACGGTTCCGCACGTGTACTGAACAACTATTTTTAATACAGTTGCGAAAAAATTAAGTAATTTAATAAAATAATAAAAACACAATAAACTCAACTAACTAGGAAAATGGCGCCAACCGTAAAAGAATATAAGCAGAGATTTTCTTTTGTTTTCTTCACCCATTCTGGGTAGGCAAAGGGAACTAAGCCCATACAGCCAAGTCTTCAGTAGAATTTTTTTAATGAGATATATATAATAAATGAGATATATAATTAAATTTAATGAAATGAAATGAAATGAAACCTAACCTAACTCATTAAATCAAATCATTTGATCTGATATTGAAAGAAATTAGTAGCTTCTTTTTAGAAATATTTGGTTGAATCATAAAAACTTCTATGATTTTTTTTAGTAAAAGCTTCGTGGTTGGATTTTTCTTTTTAATAGACATTATTTTGACAGTTGGGAAAGAGAACGCACGAGTTCGGAAAAGGTAAAGAAAAAGCTCGAGTATGTAATAGCCCACATCCCGAACGATATACGTCCCTGCAATACGCCACTTTTTGAGCAACTGTATTAAAAAAACTTTTTCGCAATACTTTCTGAGTACATACATACATATAATCACGCCTCTATCCCGTAGGGGTAGGCAGAGACCACTTCTTTCCACTTGCTACGATCCTTACATACTTGTTTCGCTTCGTCCACTCTCATTATTCTCTTCATACATGCTCTTCGGTTTAGGGTACTCTTGACCTGGCCTTTTTTCAGGACGTCCCTGATTTGATCTCGAAACGTCCGCCTAGGTCTCCAACAATTTCATTTACACTCGCCTTATACACTTTTTTCGTCAATCGTTCTTCGTACATTCTCTCGACATGCCCAAACCATCTCAGCATACCTTTCTCAATTTTTGTCACTACATCTTCTTTCAGACCACAACGTTTCCTTATCTCACTATTTCTTATCCTGTCACTCAGTTTAACTCCTATCATACTTCTTAACGCTCTCATCTCAACTGCATTTATTCTGCTTTCATGTTTCTTCTGCCATACCCAACTTTCACTTCCGTACATGAGTGTCGGAACCAGCACCCCCCCATGCACAGCCAAACGAGCCTTGTTAGACACCTTCCGACTGCTCATAAAGGAGTGCAAAGCTCCATTCACCATGTTCCCTGCATTCACTCTTCTTTCAATATCACTCTCACACTTTCCATCTCTTGTAAACTTTGAACCCAGATACACAAACTCATTTTTTTCTCAAGACAGACTTTCTGAGTGGCCTGGTATATTCTTTTTTTAGTTGTCTTTGTCAGATGTGAAAAAAAAAGGTAGGTAACCTTTAAATCGTATGTAACCCAATTCACACTAGTACAAGTACAACACGCATTTGCCTTCTTGTTTTCATTTAACTAATATCTGTATTATAGTTAATATATCGTAGCTTTTAGTATGGGGTTAGTTGTACTGCAATACTTGCAGCTCTCAGAAATGACATTGGCCCCTTCATTGTCCACGCTGGGAAAACATCTGTCTGATACGTGCATCATTATTATGTCTGACTACTATCAAAGATTTCCATTTCGTCGTTATAGAATAAAAGTTCATGTAAATGATTAGTATCTTTTGATTTTTATTAAATATTTGAGTCAAATTAGCATTATTTCAAGAACCATAGACTTTTCTAACATTTATTGTCTCTTCATAACTCTCTCTTCGATATTGCCTGTGAAGAGCTAGTGCCGTTAGTAAGCACTGCTTTATGCTCACTGTTACGGGAACACGCAGCATTATTTATCATTCCTGTAGTTGCATTAGTTAAATATGTTTACCAAATGGAACAGCAGCATTATATCCTCGGTTTGTATTGTTCCAGCGGTGAAAGGACGGTCGTCACAATATAATATGTATGTACAGTTGGCACATACGTCATACATATGGTGTTTGTGTGCACATCGACAATGGCTCCTCATTCATATTTTGTGTTGCTAACTGTCGCTAATCGAATGACAATGACAATATGGCCAAGTTGTTAGCAGTTTTTAAATTGTTAAAATATTTGCAGTTTACTGGAGAACTCAACTTAAAATAATTAACATTATTATGTTTTTATTGCGTTATTTAGTTAAATTGATGTTACATCGCTACATATTATAAAACAAAGTTCCACGCCGCGTCTGTCTGTTGGCGATAAACTCAAAAACTACTGAATAGATTTTCATGCGGTTTCACCGCAAAGCCGGGGCGGGTCGCTAGTAGAATATTAACTAAAATTGCGTAGAAATTTAATATAATTAGTGTTCGATATAATAATATTAAATAATGGAAATTCCATCATTAGCATTATTAAAATTTTGATCTAAATATCATGCATGTTCATATTTTTTTCTGATGTTTCATACTAACGTCCCACTCCGGCTTCCCACGGGTGGAATAATTACTAATGAAAAAAAATCGAAAGTACCTACCCTTAGAAAATAACTTTCACCTAAGTATG
This sequence comes from Pyralis farinalis, assembly GCA_947507595.1. NCBI lineage: Eukaryota > Metazoa > Arthropoda > Insecta > Lepidoptera > Pyralidae > Pyralis > Pyralis farinalis. Next base: position 8,801,815 of record OX382265.1, on the reverse strand, counting down.
TTTATTTTACTACATCTCTCTATCTCCAGCAGTCTAAGCAGTGCACTGTTCGTCAGTCACATAGTCGAGAAGGGAATCTTAAAACTTTTCTTAAGATTGAAATTTGATATTTCGACACTTCCTTGATGGCGTTTTTTACCAAAGGAAAAAACTATGAATTGAAATTAATTCATTAATTGTTTGTAACAAACTAAATTACCACGAACTAACATGAATTCAATCTAACATGAATTTGATGGTATTGAATTCACCAAATATGTCGTCACCGGCGATAAAACATTGAAATATTGCTTTCAAATTCAATTCTTTTTCGCGAAATTATAATAATCAGTTTAATTTGTTACGAAATTATGAACTGAAAAGCTGTAAAAATGATTATTTTATCCCATTCTTTATTTTATGAAGATTTTCATACAAAAATAACATCAATATTACGAATTTCATGTGATATATCGCAATTTAGTGTGTGTAAACACATGTACTCAAGTATGCCTCAAAAATCCACTTGTTTCGAATATTTCCCACTCTATTCTCTCTGTGAGCATTTTAACTCTTGCGGGAGTCGTTTCTATACTCGTAAGATGTATGAAAAATCTTTATGACAGAAATGATCTTCAAATTAAGGACTCGGCGCCAACAAACTAACCTAAAAATAAAATGAAAGTCTATACAACGCTTTCGTATAAAAATAGGACCGATTCTTACAGTCTAACAACATAAATCGATCATGTCTACATAAATACACCATATCTTCTCTAGACATAGTAGATATAGATAACGGAATTTTATCAATGGCTCTATAGCAAGTTGAGGTGTGTAGGTAGATACTCTATCGCCTGGTTATTTTTAGGTCATGTGAAAATTGCGAAATCGCCCATGGTAGACAGATTAAATATTTTCGGTAGTCACCACGTGTAAGAAACGAAGTAAAAGCCTACATAGCTTCCCTTACACGAGGTATAATACTTATCAATATTTATTATAAGCTTTCACATACCTAAAGAGGCATACCCAAATTTAAATATACACGATACCCCAAAATAGATTTACTTAGTCTAGACTTTAAGGTAAGGTTACTTGTCTTGTATATAAGATGGCGATGTCAGGAGCCGCACGAACCTGCGAGCGTGCATGAAAACAGCTCTGACTTTTGAAGCGAGCGAGGTGTGTAAGGACCGCGTGGCGTGGCTCTAGATTCCCGCTGCCTACCTCGTATGGGATCTTGACGGGTAGGTATAGATAAACTGATATTATTCCATTCTATACATATATCGTCCAAAAGACTAAATAAAGTAATAAACACGGGCCGTTAACGATTCAGATCTCTCGAGGCATTAAGCACCCGCTTAAAAGTTAAAGCTCCTTAGTTTTACACTCCATTAAAGTTGGGTTCCAACTATCTAACATCTGGCAAATCAATAGAAAATACGTCCTCACAAATAGAACCAAAACAGTCCTGTACGAAAGTTTTTTTCGTGAATACTTAAGATGTGGAATAAAATTCAAATTCCTGCCAAGATTTTTCTAAAAGACTTCTCGTAGTATGAACTTTTCTTCGTCCATAGATCAGGATAACCGCTTACCTGCCTACCATCAGTCAGATCGCACGTTTGTTTTCCAGCTTAGTGATATAAAAAGATAATACAAGTGTGTAATTTGTAATACCTACGTAACGACAGAGGAAACTAAATGTCTACCGGTGATTGATTTAATGTTTAAGTACACCGGTTTCGTACGTCACTAAACAAGTAATTTAGCATACAATATTAACACGATAGTTAATATTCAATTATTTTGTAATTACAATTAAACGATTATCAATGCATGAATTAGTAATTTTACTATAGTAAATATTTATTTGTCAAAGTGAAAATATGAATATATTAAGACGCCTAATCTACTTGAAAATATGTTAAGCAATACGGGGCTATATTATGTGCTTTAGAGCAGTGTTTCACAAACTTTTTGTGTTCATGGTACACCTACCAAATCAACATAGTTTTGATGTACACCATAGACAAATCTATAATGTGAAAAAAAAAGGTAGGTAACCTTTAAATCGTATGTAACCCAATTCACACTAGTACAAGTACAACACGCATTTGCCTTCTTGTTTTCATTTAACTAATATCTGTATTATAGTTAATATATCGTAGCTTTTAGTATGGGGTTAGTTGTACTGCAATACTTGCAGCTCTCAGAAATGACATTGGCCCCTTCATTGTCCACGCTGGGAAAACATCTGTCTGATACGTGCATCATTATTATGTCTGACTACTATCAAAGATTTCCATTTCGTCGTTATAGAATAAAAGTTCATGTAAATGATTAGTATCTTTTGATTTTTATTAAATATTTGAGTCAAATTAGCATTATTTCAAGAACCATAGACTTTTCTAACATTTATTGTCTCTTCATAACTCTCTCTTCGATATTGCCTGTGAAGAGCTAGTGCCGTTAGTAAGCACTGCTTTATGCTCACTGTTACGGGAACACGCAGCATTATTTATCATTCCTGTAGTTGCATTAGTTAAATATGTTTACCAAATGGAACAGCAGCATTATATCCTCGGTTTGTATTGTTCCAGCGGTGAAAGGACGGTCGTCACAATATAATATGTATGTACAGTTGGCACATACGTCATACATATGGTGTTTGTGTGCACATCGACAATGGCTCCTCATTCATATTTTGTGTTGCTAACTGTCGCTAATCGAATGACAATGACAATATGGCCAAGTTGTTAGCAGTTTTTAAATTGTTAAAATATTTGCAGTTTACTGGAGAACTCAACTTAAAATAATTAACATTATTATGTTTTTATTGCGTTATTTAGTTAAATTGATGTTACATCGCTACATATTATAAAACAAAGTTCCACGCCGCGTCTGTCTGTTGGCGATAAACTCAAAAACTACTGAATAGATTTTCATGCGGTTTCACCGCAAAGCCGGGGCGGGTCGCTAGTAGAATATTAACTAAAATTGCGTAGAAATTTAATATAATTAGTGTTCGATATAATAATATTAAATAATGGAAATTCCATCATTAGCATTATTAAAATTTTGATCTAAATATCATGCATGTTCATATTTTTTTCTGATGTTTCATACTAACGTCCCACTCCGGCTTCCCACGGGTGGAATAATTACTAATGAAAAAAAATCGAAAGTACCTACCCTTAGAAAATAACTTTCACCTAAGTATGTTTATTTTACTACATCTCTCTATCTCCAGCAGTCTAAGCAGTGCACTGTTCGTCAGTCACATAGTCGAGAAGGGAATCTTAAAACTTTTCTTAAGATTGAAATTTGATATTTCGACACTTCCTTGATGGCGTTTTTTACCAAAGGAAAAAACTATGAATTGAAATTAATTCATTAATTGTTTGTAACAAACTAAATTACCACGAACTAACATGAATTCAATCTAACATGAATTTGATGGTATTGAATTCACCAAATATGTCGTCACCGGCGATAAAACATTGAAATATTGCTTTCAAATTCAATTCTTTTTCGCGAAATTATAATAATCAGTTTAATTTGTTACGAAATTATGAACTGAAAAGCTGTAAAAATGATTATTTTATCCCATTCTTTATTTTATGAAGATTTTCATACAAAAATAACATCAATATTACGAATTTCATGTGATATATCGCAATTTAGTGTGTGTAAACACATGTACTCAAGTATGCCTCAAAAATCCACTTGTTTCGAATATTTCCCACTCTATTCTCTCTGTGAGCATTTTAACTCTTGCGGGAGTCGTTTCTATACTCGTAAGATGTATGAAAAATCTTTATGACAGAAATGATCTTCAAATTAAGGACTCGGCGCCAACAAACTAACCTAAAAATAAAATGAAAGTCTATACAACGCTTTCGTATAAAAATAGGACCGATTCTTACAGTCTAACAACATAAATCGATCATGTCTACATAAATACACCATATCTTCTCTAGACATAGTAGATATAGATAACGGAATTTTATCAATGGCTCTATAGCAAGTTGAGGTGTGTAGGTAGATACTCTATCGCCTGGTTATTTTTAGGTCATGTGAAAATTGCGAAATCGCCCATGGTAGACAGATTAAATATTTTCGGTAGTCACCACGTGTAAGAAACGAAGTAAAAGCCTACATAGCTTCCCTTACACGAGGTATAATACTTATCAATATTTATTATAAGCTTTCACATACCTAAAGAGGCATACCCAAATTTAAATATACACGATACCCCAAAATAGATTTACTTAGTCTAGACTTTAAGGTAAGGTTACTTGTCTTGTATATAAGATGGCGATGTCAGGAGCCGCACGAACCTGCGAGCGTGCATGAAAACAGCTCTGACTTTTGAAGCGAGCGAGGTGTGTAAGGACCGCGTGGCGTGGCTCTAGATTCCCGCTGCCTACCTCGTATGGGATCTTGACGGGTAGGTATAGATAAACTGATATTATTCCATTCTATACATATATCGTCCAAAAGACTAAATAAAGTAATAAACACGGGCCGTTAACGATTCAGATCTCTCGAGGCATTAAGCACCCGCTTAAAAGTTAAAGCTCCTTAGTTTTACACTCCATTAAAGTTGGGTTCCAACTATCTAACATCTGGCAAATCAATAGAAAATACGTCCTCACAAATAGAACCAAAACAGTCCTGTACGAAAGTTTTTTTCGTGAATACTTAAGATGTGGAATAAAATTCAAATTCCTGCCAAGATTTTTCTAAAAGACTTCTCGTAGTATGAACTTTTCTTCGTCCATAGATCAGGATAACCGCTTACCTGCCTACCATCAGTCAGATCGCACGTTTGTTTTCCAGCTTAGTGATATAAAAAGATAATACAAGTGTGTAATTTGTAATACCTACGTAACGACAGAGGAAACTAAATGTCTACCGGTGATTGATTTAATGTTTAAGTACACCGGTTTCGTACGTCACTAAACAAGTAATTTAGCATACAATATTAACACGATAGTTAATATTCAATTATTTTGTAATTACAATTAAACGATTATCAATGCATGAATTAGTAATTTTACTATAGTAAATATTTATTTGTCAAAGTGAAAATATGAATATATTAAGACGCCTAATCTACTTGAAAATATGTTAAGCAATACGGGGCTATATTATGTGCTTTAGAGCAGTGTTTCACAAACTTTTTGTGTTCATGGTACACCTACCAAATCAACATAGTTTTGATGTACACCATAGACAAATCTATTTTTTATTTAATATTGTTTAAACATCAATATGATAATATTTTTAATAAGAAATTTGAGCCTGCTTCACTGAGCATAAGCAACCAAAATTGGTACAAACGATGATAAGCACGCATGAATAATAAGCACGCGTGAATATATTGAACAATGATAGCCCAGTGGATAAATATCCTATCTATCGACCAACTGGTCCCGGTTCAAAACTTGGTATGCATCACTAAATTCGTGTTTATAATTATAACTAGCTCGGCGATGAAAGAAAACATCGTGATGAAATCCGCAAATCCAAGAAATTATATATCTAAGGTCCGGGTTTCGCTCCAAATAAAAATTAGTATCTTCGCCAAATTCCTAAAACTTAGGTAACGGATCCTAATAAACACGCATAACTCTCACCTTTGTGTCGGTATCTTCTCAACTTTCTGACAAACTAGTCATTTTTCTACGACACACCAGCTAATGACTACGGTAGGTACAACAGTGTGCCGTATTTTCGGACTTGCCAGCTTCTCATAGCTGTGTGTCGATAATCACTGAAGCCATTTTCAATCAACAGCGTGAAGATTTATCCTGAATAAACCAGCTTTTGAATTAGGAATACTGGATTTATGTCGATTTATCCGAATGACTGCTATATAGACAGACGAAACCTTACACTGCCCCGTTTCGTTCTGCAGTTTTTCGGCATACATTGAAAAGTTTTTGCAGCACATAAAAGTGTGTATAACACTAACAAAGTTATGTAGTAACAAAATTGAGGGTGACATGAAAAAGATTTTTCAGAACTATAGTATAGCATTGTGTTACTTAATAAAGTGTTTTCTAAATATTGAAAGATTTAGGTGAACTTTTTGTTAGAATTAATAATTATATCGAATAATACAACAATCAAAAAATATCTGGAAGGAGTAATGATTGTCTATTTTTATACGACGTCGGGAGGCATACAAGCATACGGACCACCTGATATAAAGCAGTTACCGTAGCCTATTAATGCTTGTAACATATTTCAATCGCGCGATGCCTCCTCTGCTGCTTACACACCAACTCCTTAGGAGCTTACTGGTGACCTCACTTATACTCAGGAACACAACAACCCTCTAGGGAGTTGTTATTTAGCTGCGGTTTTCTGTGACGTGGAGGTACTTCTCCAAACGGGCTGCTTTAATGCACCCTGCTTCTCTTAAAACATCCAGACCAAGACAAACAGACATGTTCATGCACACAAATGTGGGGAATCACTTGTGTGGGAATCGAACCCACGAGCGTTGGTGTCACAGTCGCATTTTTAACGACTGAGCCACCGAGCTTTTAAATAGTAGTAGGTTTATAACTATAAAAAAAATTAATACGTCGGTATCTTGTTCATCTGTTGATGTAAAGTCGATGAATGTATTTCTCGTCATCTTACATCAGTTTTCTGGAATACCTAAAAAAAATAGCATTACCAAAAGTGGGCATTTGGAACCTTTGCCATCCCAAAGTTTACAGAAGTGATTTTTATACCGTTGCTGAGATTGATATAGTGACAACACAAAAATGTCTTCAATCCCCCGCGACAGTGCCAAACACCACAGGCGTGAGCCCTAAAAATTAAGCATAATCCGGGTGACGCACAGTATGAATCGCTATGACATCAAAGAACCGGTATTTAACTACCCACAAAAAAATATAGTCAATTTGCACGAACTTTACTCTTAGCGTTTAAGTTTTCCCAACTTCTCTGGCAGTCACATCTTTTTAATATTTAAAATCAACACCACAATACATTTATATTATACATTTTACTGATAGATTTCAATTACTCCTTTATTTTTCTGTTATTTTTTAAAACAATATTAATTTTCGTTATCACAACCGCTTATGAATGACCTTCTGCAAGTTTATATGTTATTCATAACAATTTATTTAATGTTCATATTGATAATGAAATGAAAGTAAAAATAACTACTAGAAAATCATACTCAATACAAAAACAATTAGAATCTCCTACTTCCCTTACTAACTTACTTGCAGCATGAGGTCCGTCTAAAAAGCCGTAAATGGTTTTTATAGGGCCAGCAATGGACAAGTGACACCTCTGGTATTGCAATTGTCCATAGGCTACGGTAACTGCTTAACATCAGGCAGGCCGTATATGTATTTGCCACTTTAGTGTAGTAAAAAAAACTGCTTTTAGCATTTGCCCGGTTCATTATCTATTAGGATTGGCGGGGTCCTAACCTAAGCCTGAGGATTTGGCTAATATACATATTTTTACATGGAGCGATTTCCCTCCGACCTTCCCAACCCTGACGGAAAACCATACCTTTCTTAGGGTATGGTTGGTGGCTTAGGGTCACATGTCTTTCGGAATATAATTTATTGAACATGCGGGTTTCCTCATGATGTTTTCCTTCACCGCCGTGCAAGTGATAATTACAAATATGTACACAAATCCGAAAACACTAATTTACTGGAACATATACGGTACTGAGGAAGAGGAAGGAAGACCGATACTAACCTACTATGACCAAATTGGTCGTGTTTTATCAGAAGGTGATGTCAGGAGCCTTAGGAACCGGCGAGCGTGCATGAAAAGAGCTATGAATGTGAAAGAATCGAGTGAAGTGTGTAAGGATCGCGTCTTATAGCGCTCGGTTCTCTCTGCCTACCCCGCAAGGGACCTGGCGTGACGATATACATATAAATACATACATACATATACGGCACTTTATCACTGCTCAGGGTATAAAAAGACTAAAGGTAATATATATTTATATTTATGATTAAATAATGTAACGAACGCTTGGAGCGCGGATCCTAAAATCACTTTATCTCTTTTTATATATCATGTAAAATAACTAGTTACAACTAATAGGTTATTATGTAAACTTAAATTCATGAAGTTCATTATTTGATAAAATGCTTTATCAACCTCATACAAACATCGACGACGTGTTATCGGACTTTACAGCAGATCTTTTAGGTATTCTGCTATTTTTATATTGTATTTGACGATAAACTGTGATGATATTAACCGTACTATTGCTCTATGGATATGAATCTATACATTTACGAGAGTTCGCATCAAAGCAGTCCGTAAGCAGTCCGCAGGGTAAGTACCACCACCTCACAGAAAAATGCAGCCGAATAACAAAATCCCCGGAGGGTTGTTGTGTTCCTGCGTGTGAGTGAGGTCACCAGCAAGCTCTCAAGGAGTTGCTGTGTAAGCAGCCGAGGTAGCATCGCTCGGGTGATGATACTTATACTGCGTCCATTTTATTAAGCTAATTTTGACACATCATTCTATCTCTTCCGGATTTGAGAGATACGAAACACTTAATAGTTACCTGTCTCTTTTTGACGCGTTAAAATGATTACCTGTCACAAGTTTAATTATAAGATGGACAGTGTATAATGTATTATTACCAGCGTTCATTCCGCGTTGCGCAAAATTTATGGCGTAACGCTTGTAGACCCTATTCGCATTGATGACGTTTGAAACAGAGTTAGTCTGACAGAGACGGACATGTACAAAGAATGCAGGGGAAAGAATTTCGAAACAGATATGCAACGCGAAAGCAGGATGTATGAGCCGAGGACTTACCTACCAATTGATCGTGTTTTATCAGAAGGTGATGGTAGGAGCCTTAGAAACCGGCGAGCGTGCATGAGAAGAGCAATGAATGCTAAAGAAACGAGTGACGTGTGGAAGGATCGAGTTATGTGGCGCTTGGTTCTCTTTGCCTACCCCAGAAGAGATTTGGTGTGAAGTTCATAATCTACGTGAAAATCTACACACCAGGTGGATTGTATGCTTTTTGCCGTCCTTTGTTGTATATAAAAAAATAACAAGTAATAAGTATCAAGTAAAACAGGTAGAGGACTTGATAGGTAAGCAATTTTGTAGAGTGGTATTAATGCGAGGTCCCCAAGAACCGGTATTTAAATGTCACCTTATGGATTGTGTAGCCTTGAAAAGAAAATATCCTCAGCGGGCCATGTTAAATACCTTTAAAGCCAAAACCCACAGGGGCGGAAAAACGCTAAAGTGGCAGCAATCTGGGACGGGATTTATTGTAATATTCGTGTTTGTCTGCAACCTGTCCAAAAAACCGGCGCGATGCGATCGTTTTCTGTGTCACGGATTGCATACAAACACGACTGTTAGAAAAACCCCGTCTTTGATCGCTGCCGCTTTCCCGTTTGTCCTGCCCATGTGGTTCGGATTTTAGGGTTTGGAACAAGTCTGTCTGTTAACTTTTAAACGAGAGACGAGCTACGTGGCAGGGCGGTTTGTAATGCTACTTTGACATCAAGTCTCGTGGGTTCGATTCCCACACAGTACAAACATTTGTGTGCATGAACATGTCTGTCTGTCGTGATATGGGTGTTTTTAAGAGACGTAGAATGCATCAAAGCACCCCGTCTGGGGAAGTACCTCCGCCTCACAGAAAACCAAAGCCTAATAACCACTCCCTGGATATACGATTACTGATGTAAATAGAAGTTTACAATACGAGCAAATGTTTACAAATTGTAAGTCACGTGCCTTCAATCGTATATAGTTATATAGCCTATCTGTAATAGCTCACTATTATAGAGGATATATATCGTTATATAGATATAATTTTGTATTGAACACGATATTTAAAATCGACACCACAAAGTTAATATAATTGTTAAACGTCTTTCAAGTTTAATTCGTGTCTATATTCAAGGTAGTTATTAAAATACTGTTTTATGAATCTACAACTAATTTTACACATAATTCATTTTTGTTTTCTACAGGTAAATGTATTATTGTTTTACAAACGTAGAGTAATGGCGCTTAATTTTTGGAGTTATTTATTTTTGTTACACGAAAAAGTATAACGTGCGTACATAAAGTACACACACTTTTTTATATCGCTCTCCGGACCTCAAATATCAGTCTCTATGTAAAAATTCACGCCAATCCGTTATTTCACTTTGATGTGTAAGAAGGACAAGCAGTTAATTCTCGTCGACCGTTTCGTTGAGTGTTGCCAGATACATTTATTTCAAGTAGTCGCGACTCGTAATGTGAGAAACGGTGTACATTTTTTCGGAGTCGCGAGTCGCTTCACTATTTTCACATCAATGTCTAACCTTAAGTTTTCCCCAATAAGCCGATAAGTGCCGCGATATCGATCCCCGAACTAGCCAATAACAGCTGTTGGCCTCCTCGGTTCTCCATAGATTATCAGAAACACCGTTCCTATATGAAATCTATATGTTTGTCTGTCTGGGCGTTTGTCTGTGCGTTTATTTTTAATATTCGAATTTTGATTTCAGATTCGGATTCAGCATAAAAAGGTAGAATAGGAATGTTCAGGAACACCGTTCCTATCTCTTAAGGAACATGATCAAAATGGGCGTCAAATTAAATATATATATATATATATATTGAATTGTTATATAATTGACGAGCCTGAGAGGTTCCTCTGGCAATGCAAGTTTGCGCATTCTCAACTGGTTTTCTTTATACTCTAATTAAACAACGTTAACCGCAGTCTGCCTATGGATATGTTTATCTATCTGGAGCTTCTTTGTACTTCGGAGCACACGTTAATCTCGGCTGTTGTCAATAGATGAAATTCGTTAACAATTGAAACACTGGCCTCCGCCAATCAGTCGTTCAGCATTGTGACTGAGCATGCTTTAAACCCCTTAAGTGCAGGGAGATGAGTAAGGGTGTAAGGATTGATGTGGTATTGCTCCGATTTCATTGTACCGTGAAGAATTACAACATTATTGCTATATACAGTACTTTCGTAATAACTGATGACAAATATGAATAGTTTTGTAATTTCAGTAGCAATGTATATGCACGTGATTGACCTTTCAACACTACTTCTTGCAAGTATCACTTGATGTTTACACACCTAGGGTCGCATGGAACTGTTGATTGATGCATATAAACACACGAAAGCTTTCCAAGAAGGGATCGGTATAGCTCACGCCGGTCAATGGATTATTGTTAATGCGAAAGGCGTCGTTGTTTTGAGAACACAAAGGTGTGGTGTGGGTGTGACCGAAAACACATATTTAAAAGTAAACAGTAGCTAAATTACTTCTCATGAAGGCAATATGATATTAGGTTCTTAGGACTTATGATTAGAATAACATTACTGGAATTCACTTTTTTAAAGGTTAGATGTTATTTTTAGATGTCAAGTGTCACGCAAACATTTTGGGTTTAAGGTACCTTCAAATTAAAAAAATATCAAATCAATAAATTTTATACGTACGTATATTATATATTTATATAGTGAACTATATTTAAACTAACTAATCGAACGTGAAAGCGGATATATATATATATATATATATATATATAATATTTTTATGTAAATCGTATAAACCTGTGAACACCGGAGGCACTACCAGTGCTGGCAGGGCGTGTTACCAGTTGACTTAGAAATACAACGCCGCGCTTCAATGTACTACACCTCTAAAAACATGCACCCTGACTTTCTAAAAACACCGCGATCATGACAAAATATTTAGATTGTTCAAACATATACTCGATGGTTCAAACTAATTGGCGAGGTACTTGAAACTTTACTGTCTGGATGGCAAGAAAGATGGGAAACTTCTACTAAAGGACGCCACTTGTATCTGTTATTCGATCAGTGCGAGGCAGATTAAATAAAGAATGGTTAGAAGTCGATCATCCCGTTGCGCAATTTTTAACTGGTCATGGATACTTTAGGGCTAAGCTCTTTTCGTTTAGACTTGTGTCATCGCCTTTATGTGTTCTACGACAAATCATGAATTCGAGCAAACAGCACATAATGTACTCGGGGAGTGCGATCTCTGGTGTCGATTCCAAATCTATATTTTTGGAATCGATGTGTTAGGTAACTGATAAACCGTTGTGCACGGCAGACGTGCTTCACTTGACTACCCATCTCTATGAGGTTTTTTAATGCCTTATTTGTCATATTGCTGTCACTCACTTTGCCAAAAGGGGAAGGCAATTCCAAAACTTCCTACTCCTACAAATTTATTCTGATTAAATTCGTTAAGAGTTCCAAGGCAGCTGTAGTTTAACCCCCAATGAAACAACAGCAGCAATAAACTTCACTGTTCATTGCCTTCTTGGTGGTTGCCGCTGTTAATTCTGGCTACACAGGAGACAGTGGTGGGAATGAGTGGTGGGCCTGCCCCGTAAAAAAAAGGCTATTGAAATAAGATCTGGAGGAATTTCTGGTACTGGGCTATTACAGAATAGGAACGGACGCCATGACAATCATATCTGATTGTTGCTTCCGGCAGGCAGTGGCTCGCTACTCATTGGATGGGCCCCTGAAAGGAAAGAAAAGTCGGCCGGGTGCAACACCGGGCGTCTGTGATTCAGAGTTGTCGAGAGTCGTGCTGCGCTTTCCCCAAAGCTACTCGCGGCATTATCCCCTTTAACACTTTCACCACTCGAGCATATTGCTCTATTGACTGCTCTCTGGAGGGCAATGACGGCAAGCCAGAACCGAGTCCTGTCTTCTTGAGGTTCCACTTCGAGCAACGTGTACACGCCAGATATGAAGGCCCTGGAGTTGGATCGACTCTTTGGAGCACTCGGTACCCTACCCACGGTACCCATTATGTCGTTTCTCGCCACAAGCTGCCCGATTTTATATTTATTATTTTTATAATAAATATTAAAAGTCCCTTCGTTTTCAAAAGTAAATAGTTTTCTATTCTCCCTAAAAATACAGTGTTTTCAAACAACAATTTTTGCGTTAATAACCAACTCTGTACTTTACGTACTTTGTACATCTGCCGAAGACGACCTTCTTTTTCTTTAATACAATATTACTTTTGAAGTAGTTTCGAGTAATATGACAATGTTCATTCAAAGTCACCTCTATACAAGAACTATGATTTTAATTTGAACGGAGACACTAGTTGAGTGTAAATAAATGATTGGAGAGAATATAAATGGTTGTTTAATTTCTTAAGTTTCAATTGTCTCTATTGGTGATTTGCTGCCAGAAAGAAGATTGTTTATTTATTTATACATGTAAAACGTGCAGAGTGCTGCTCTCTAGCGTTATGCCGTTTCCTTATCCATATTTTTTTTTATACAACGTCGGAAGGCATGCAGGCATACGGCCCACCTGATATAAAGCGACTTCCGTAACCTATGAACGCTTGTAATACATGATATGAACGATTGTAGTATCACTCGCCCGATGCCTCCACTGCTGCTGAAACAGCAACTCCTTAGGAGCTTAACTGGTGATCTCACTCACACGTTCCTGCGCAACAACCCTCTAGGGAGTTGTTATTTGTCTGCGGTTTATCTGTGAGGTGGAGGTACTTCCCCAGCCGGGCTGCTTTGAGGCGCTCTACTTCTCTTAAAACATTCAGACCAATACAAACAGACATGTTCATGCACACAAAAGTTTGTCTTGTGTGGGAATCGATCCGACGAGCGTTGGTGTCAAAGTCGTGTCATTCGCGACTGCGCCACCGAGCTCGTCTAAATTGGTCGGGTCCGCTACCTAAGCCTAGGGATTTAATGAAGATACAGATTTTGACATGGAACGACTGCCGTCAGAATTTCTCAACCCAGAAGGAAAATTAAACCTTTCTTAGGTCTTTTGAAATATAATTTCTTGGACGTGCTCGTTACCTCACGATATTTTCACCAACCAAATAATAATTAGAAATACTCTACGTATTTCTAATTATTATTTGGTTGGTAAATCCGAAATCACGAATTTAGTAGTCCATGTCCGCGATTCGAACTCGGGACCGTCGCCGCGTCGGTTAGTTGATAAAACGTGCAGAGTATGTTCGTATGTAAAGTCGTTATGGGACTTTGTAATTAGAATGCAGCATAGTAGTAGTAGTACGATGCCGTTTCAGCGATATATTTAAAGCTCGCCAGATTTTCTTATGGTTTGTTCTTTAGAACTTCTTTAATATTGCTTTATCGTCAAAGTTAGTCTGGCCGCTGACTAAAATATTTATCTTTATCGTTATCCGTACGTCATCAGTATATTACCTCCACGTTCACTGACGATTGTTTTACCTTATCAAGCTTCTAGAAACCTTCAAGGTTTCTTTTACATTACTTCCTTTTCCGTCCTGATTTGGGACTGTAGGAAATCTGACTGCTCAACGATCTGGCAGCGCGGACAGTCGTACTGATCATTGCGTCACCTTTTGTTGGCGTGGAAACGGCCTTGTCTATGGAACTCGGTCATCTTGCCAAATTATTTTAGTCTTCCGGCTTCTTTCGCACAAATGAATTTGTAGGATTTTGTTTAGATGCACGACGATTATGTAATAAATCATTTACTTAGTTTCTTATAAAATCGAAAGAAACTGTTTATTCTAAATCTTCGGTTAACAGTATAGTACCTGGGTAACCGAGCTCTGCTTTTTATGTATTTTTTTTCAGAAGCAAACGAGCAGCGGGAAAGTTATTCGTTTTAATGTAATGTATTTCTTCTCATATCTGTCTAGTGCCTTCAAGTTTCTAGTAATAAATCTTTAATATTTGTATATGTACTTTATTTAATGACAAAACGCACAATTATCCTAAGAGACTTATATTCTTAGATGGATAGAGCACATCAAAGCACCCCGACCGGGGAAGTACCTCCACCTCACAAAAAACATCAGCCAGTCAACTCCCTGGAAAGTCGTTGTATTCCCGCGCATGATTAAGGTTACCTTGTTAGCTACGGAGGAGCTGCCATTAGCAGCAAGGGTGGCAATTTCCGTATTACAAGCGTTCATAGACTATAACAACCAATTTACATCAGGTGCCCTGTATACTTGTATACCTCCGGACGTTATATAAGACAAAATGCGTACGGAAAGAATTGATCAAATTTTTTTGTACCAAATAACAGATATTTTAATATTTAACTTACTTGTATGAAGAATATGTACCAGGCAAAATGTCCTATACATATTCACACATCCATAAACTGTGACATAAATGTACACGTGTGCTTACGTCAAACAATTTCATGGATAGGACATTGTTATGGTACCGCGGTGATTAAAATCCCGGGACTATAAAACAATCGGTCATATTTATCACCATTCGCCAGTGCGATTACATTGCTAGTAGGTACTGAATATAGTCAGCACTAGATGGTACAGCGTTGAAAGTTGTGTAAATTGACCTACACCGTTTGTATTCTTATACGATAAATATTATGACCTAATGAAGTGAGGCATAGATATTATTTATAATAATGATAATAAAATATTATACAGATAGGAATGTGTAGAGGTATTTTTCCTTGTCCAGTCCAGACACATCATGCTATAGACCACATTTAATGATTGTAATTCATGAATTAATCATTAAGTAGTAAGATTTCGGCCATCTTCCTAAAATTGTCTGATCTCGGGTCATACAAAAAATCATCAAAAGCCATCTTATTAAATTAGTGCAGGAGATCAATCATGGATTTAATGTGCGTCATGTTAGACTTATTGGGATACAGAATTTACAGTTTGAACATGTTAGGGAAGGAAGCTGTTACTTTCTAGAATTTTATCCCTGTTAGATTGTGTGCTTACCGCCCACCGTAAATTTGTGATAGTTCTTTAAATTCCTATCTATATCTTCACGGCAGGTTCCTTGCCAGGTAGACGCAGACGCGGTTCCTACACACCTCGCTCACTTCTTCAACATTCATAACTCTTTTCATGCAGGTTCGTCCGCTCCTAACGTCACTTTCTGATAAAACACCACTCATTTGTTCGTGGTACGTAAATTTTGGCCGTTCTCGACTATGTCCTTCGACTTTCACGTTATGTATCATCATTCTTTCATCCCTCATTTATTACAAACCGGAACCAACGTCTTTTCTTATTTTAACACCGACACAATATCTCAGACCAAGTCTCTTCCTTACATCATATTGTTGCGAACGCGATTAGCTGGTGACAGAATTTTTTTTTTGTTCATCCCTAAATTATTATGATCTCTGTACAATAATATCATTGCCGAATGTGCAAGTTCAATCCATAACTTCAGTGTTCTTATGACTTGCTAAATTTGTAGGGAGGGTTTTACCAATGTTATATAAGAAAAAACCAAGTAAGAAGTTATGTTAGATATTTTAGTTTTTGCACATCCAAGAGTTGAAAAAAATTACCAATTATTAGTCTACCTTATTGTACGTCCCTTATAATGTCTTTCTACCTAGAAACTTGATTGATATGTTAAACGAGCTCCTATCGAGAATCCCGGATAGTTGTAGAATCGTTATGCAGGTAACATGTACCCTATTAGGCATAAATAATACTTCGCGCCCTGTAATGCCTGTAGTGCCCTCATAATAAAAGCTTAATCGAAGTATTATAAACACTATAAAAATCATATTAACATATAATTTAAATCTAATACATTATGAGCAATCAAACACAGTTAAAATGTACCCATTTGTATGTAGTACTATTCGATATAGGTGTTACATAAACGGGATGTCAAAAGGCAATATACTCGTAATATATATCTTCACACCAAGTCCCTAAAAGAGCATACATTATATTTACAAATATACTTTCATATTCGCAAGTTTTTCATTATGATTTCGTGTTATAATCTGGTTATAATGTGTTTCCCAGAATTTTCCCTATTAGCGTTATATACATTTTTTTTGTATTATCTGAGTAATTAGTAAGAGGGGCCCCTGTTCCTGTTAGAGAGAACAGATCGACAATGTTATTATCTGTTTTATTGATTCTGAAAACATTGTTATTGATATTCGAGGAATTTTTTTTTCGTGCAAGATAAAAAGAAATACTGTACAAAGCAATTTAGATTTTATGGTGTATAATTTGAATTTATTCTGCCATCGCTTCATATTTGGGTGAAACTAATTTAAAATTCTGGGTTCATCAGCTTCATTTGACTTTCAATTCACATTCCTGACTACTCACAATCGCAAGATGTTAATAATACATTTATTATACGTAATATAAATAACACAACAATCTAAATACTGTTTGATGTTTCGGACAGTTGTCACGTTTTGTATTTATCTTTATACTTGCAAAATAATAACTCAAATAAACCGGCCGGCGCGTCATTTGACGTCAATTTGGCATCAAATGTTACCATAGAAAATAGTCATACCATCGACCATTGTATGGTCGATAACAGATGCGAGATTTTAAGATTACATACTCTTTGAAATGATATAGATTAGTAACTTTTTAAGGAATTTGAACGAATTTGTAAGATGAAAATGTAACAAACTTGTTACTAAATCATCCCCCATTTAACGAAGATTGTGACATCGAGTGCTCATAGATGAGTCTCAGAACGTACCAGCTTTCACCTTCTTAAACAGTGTGAATTCGAAGTATGAGTACGTGGCCTCGTATTATGGTAGGTATGCTGCATGCCGTGCCGTATCGCCGCGTCGTCGGCCGCTCTATCTTGCACGCGACGTGTGGGCCGAGCCCCCAGTGAACTTGGTTTCGACCCGACAGCGCCTTCATTATCAGCTGTTGTTCACCCGCTACCAAGGAACTTGAGAATGATCGTATAATATACGTAATCTGTTTGGAAACCTGTCGTTCACTGCTATTCTGTAGACGATCATAGTACAAGCGCGACGGCTGTGTCTTTCGTCGACGTAACTACACAAAACCAGCGCTGCGCGGTTTTTCGCCTACCAAATGACGAAACCATACCACACCGTCCCAATCCAGTCAGTGTGACAATGCTATTTGGCGTGTACGGGCGCGTGCCGGCTATAGCGCACGTCTGCCGCACTCACATTAGTTAAAGTATTAAACGATCTGATAAATCGCCATAGTTCCAAAGAAGAAATATATCTGTGATTTTATTTTTTTAAGTAGTATTTGTCTTATTTTGTGTTGAATTAAATAAGATAAAATGTCTCTGGAATTGGAAGAAGTAACGGGAGTGACCGGCGACGTCTTCGAGGACTTCTTGGTTGTGTTCCGAAGATGTTTGGCAAAGGTAAATGCATTCTAAATTGGGGTTAGACAGCCCAGCTGTACGATCGTTGCCAGTTATTCGATAAGGTGCATCTGAATTGGTTACATTGCCCTCGACTGTTTCACCTTCGTTTTCTTTAATAATGGATATGGATTCCTACGTTGATGTATTCGAACTGATTATGAAGGTAAAATATTTTTTTTGTTTCGAACGTAACCGAACGTCGTACACCAACTCCTTTCCCTTATCCTTGGGCTACGTGACGCAAACAATTATAAAATGCATTTTTGCAATATTTTTGAAATGTATAATTTCTTAAACTGCCGCCATCTGTGTCTGTCATTAGTAGACTCTGGCTCTCATATTAGAAGGTGCACGTTGTACTAACCTTATACTACGTAATCGAACTCCACGTTGCCTTGTTGCTACCCGCCTTCATTTTATCGTGAAGAGCAGCTATAATATTATTCCCTGAAGTGACCTGCTATTAAAATTATTTAAGCATGTGCTAATCTTTTAACATATTTTTTAGCAGCGTTTAATGTATCACTGTAGTTTCCCTGGTAACAAATCTAGAATGCAGCTTACGCTTCGATATCTAGAACTTTCTCTTATGCATTATATCTTTTTAAATAAGTACAAGTAAAGTCGTCGGAGACTGGCATGGGTGTTTTGCTACCACATAGATGGATAGATATATATACGTCTAATGGTGAGCAGTTACTGCAACTGTATTATTACTATTGTTTTATTTAGCAGTCTAAGGCATACGAGGGTGTTTATAACTACTTTCCAATGTGGGCTACTAATGTTTAATTTGAATATGAAGACTCTAAATAAATTCAAATAGCGATTCTTATTTTGCCAATGGGCTCCTGTATGCGTGTATGTATGACGTCTTACATATTAGAATACTAATATATTTTTTATGTTCTACTAATGTTATTTTCAAATCTACGAAACGCTAAAAACTGACATGGTCGATAGGTCCTTTTTATCAGTCAGTCGGGTCAGTATATATCACAAAATTGACTATCGGTACATCGAAGCATTGAAGTGCTTGTACAGTAAGGCAACGATGTGTATCGGAGTACAGGACCAGAGTACGAAACCGATCCAATTGCAAAAACTTACTTTCCCTTGTTTACTTGTTACTTTAAAAAATATTTTGAATAAAAATTGAAACCGATTTCAGCGCATCCCTGCAATGACAGCGCGTTTGTATTTATTACATTGATATTAATCATATATATTTACATCGTTGTTTTATTGTCCTATAATCGGCATCATGTTTTTTTTATGTTTAAGTTTTGTCTCTGGATAGACACAAAACATGAAATAAAACAGTCACAATTATCAAAGTATTTCATTCCGCACGTAATGCTGATACATAATCTACAACCTAGCAATCGATGTTCCCTATTCTATAAACATACACCATCTCCCTTTCGTTCCGGAGGGTTACCTTAATATATTTTTTTATGCATACCAAGATGAACAGATATATAAGATCAAGAACCCTGATCTGCTTAACTGAAGACTATTCAAACTATATTTTTCGATTTTATAAACGGAATTTAGTCTTACGGTAATTGATTGACATTATTATTCTATTTATTGGATAAATACCATTAACAAAAACGCCAATTTGAATCGTTTTGGCCAGTCTAAGGTCAATTTCATCAATCATATCACGCAAACATGTTCATGCAATGCGAAGTGTGCTAGATATATAGCATACATAGAACCTTCTAGTTCTGATTGATCGTCGACTGAACTGACGCCAGACCGGTCGTGTCCTCGTCAAATACAAAGCTCATCTAGAATTAAGGCTCATCATTGCGAATGTGCGACGCGAACTTGCTCAGCGAACTAATCAACTTTCATTTCAATATGCAATGCAACTTTCACATTTCACCATCAACATCTTTGTGTACATATTATGTAAATATTTGATTATAAATTCAGAGTTTTAAATTACCGACTCGTTACAAGCAAGAATACAAGATTTTATTACAAATCTATGGAAAATGAAACCGAATTAATTGAATTCAGTAGACATCACTAAAGTTTAGTTAATCATACTTCGCGACTTATAATTTGTCACGCCGGAACCATCAACGGGTTTGTCGAAGGTTCTCTCATGGCTTTTGCGTCAAAAACCACTGGTGACTATCATGAAGAAATTAATGGAAAAAAGTTTACTGAATGGTTTACCTTAATATTGTGTAGCCTCCCTGAACCATCTATTATAATTATGGACAACGCCCCATACCATTCGATGCAAATTGACAAGCCACCTGTCCAATCCCAAAAGAAAGCTGACATCGTCGCCTGGCTTCAAAAAAATGGCGTAGATGCAAACATAAATACGTTAAAAGCGGAATTAGTACGTTCTTTAAAAGAAAACAAACCAACCAAGATCCAATACGTCATTGACGAAATAGCGTTAGAACATGGGCACAGAGTTATACGGTTACCGTCTTACCATTGTGAATATAATGCAATTGAGTTGGCGTGCGCTCAAATTAAGGGATGTGCAAGACACAATACAGAACCCCCATTTACTACAACAAAAATGCTAAAAATATTAGAAGAAGCTTGTGAACATGTGACTAAAGGATACTGGGAAAAGGTTGGGAATAGAACTGTTAAGGGAAGATTATGAAAGAGATGTGAAAATAGATAATATTTTAGAAAATGAACTTATAATTAATGTAGGTGATGATAGCAGTAACGACAGTGAAAATAGCAGTATGGACGAATCTGATTAAATATAGCCTTTTGTGGCACCTTTTCTTGGTCTCTTTTTGTATTCATTTGTTTCTTGTGTGCATATAAAGTATGTATATTCATTTTCACTCCAATATTCGGTTCGTTCAAATATATTAAGTAAACATTTATATTTTTATTTTATTATACCTTTTTAATCAGGTACTACTTGCAACAAAAACTTATAGATTTGATTATATTTTTTCGAGAATAAATTGACATTTCACATCACTATTGTAATATGTCAAAACGGCCATCATAGCGTGCTGCTATTTTAAGTACATATTTGATAGAAACGAAGGCTAAAAGTAGTTTATTCGTAGGTCACATCGCTCAGCACTGCAACTATGGACATTTGGAGCGCAGATTAAATACTCGTAATTCATCACGTTATAACTGTCGTGATTTTGATAGTAGAGCAATCAACTCCGCGTCTGGTGACCTATTTATATACTTTTAACCAAAAAACACTAAAAATACACGTGTATGTCTGTTTAAATTTAAACATGCGTCACAAGAAAACGGGTGGACACATTTCAATGGAACCATCTAGGAAATCCTAAAAGTAGGGAGAAGTTATATGTATATTAGGAATATAGTGGAAACCACGTGATCTTCTAAATGGATATTGACTGGTTTACAAGCATCTATATTTTCACGCCAAGTCCCCAGTGGGCAGGCAAAGAATATCAAGCGCCACGTGATATTGTCATTACGTTCTCTTGCAGTTTTTCACATTCATGGGTCTATTCATGGACGCTCGCCGGTTGTCCTAGGGTTCTATCTCTCATTTCTAGGTTTCCTAGTTCTATTTAAACATATGTTTACGCTAAAGCCAATTCTATGCGTGCTCGATTATTTACTCACTTCACCGGAACTCTACGAATCTAAGTTGTTCAACGAATTTTTTTTACGCTTGTGTCTTATCTCTTAGTTGTTTAATAAACGGTACTTTTTATTTCCCACTAATATTCAAAGGTCTTACAATAAAATAAAATTTCTTTCTCCTCGGCTCTTTACCCGAGAAGGAAGATGAATGCACAGAGATATATACGATAACAGAAATACCTAATGTCTTATTATCTTGAAATTCATAGTACGGCCCTTCATATATGCATATATAGAGATCTATTGTAAAGTCTTACACCTACTATTTGCACTAACATACAACAGGAAGATAGAGGATAAAATAAAATATTGTTTGGGAATCCCATCTGACCCCGTAAATATTATACGAACAGATGATTTTATGTGTTATTTAGATATTATTAGATATTTATATTTTAAATAAACTTCATATAATATGTGCCGTGCAATGCTTTTTTTATTTGTAACTCAGATCTATATATATATATATATATATTACTAGCTTTTACCCGCGGCTTCGCTCGCATTGATATTTTTTTTTTTAATTAAAAATATCCTATTTTACTTCTAATATCTCCAAGAATATGTGTATAAAGTTTCATGATGATCGGTTCAATAGTTTTCGCGTGAAAGCGTAACAAACTAACGGACATTCACATTTATAATATTAGTAGGATTAGTAGGATATTTATTGAATTGAAAATAGTATTAATTGATAGACCTAGATAGAGATACTTTATAAAATTTGATATTATTTTTTGAATTAATTTCAAAATGATTACTTATACATTAAAATTTTAATGCCCGAGTCGAGCATACTGTTTTTTTTTATACAAGGTCGGGAGGCATACAAGCATATGACCCACCTGATGTAAAATGGTTACCATAGCCTATGGAAGCTTGCAAAACAGAAAGTATCATTCACTTATTTGGCTGCACTTTTCCGTGATGTGAAGGTACTTCCCTAGTTGGGTTGCTTTAATGCGCCATAGCTCTTTAAAAACAAAGTAAAAATCTATCCGGTTACCATTAAACTTATTTTCGATTAATATATAATTTAAAAAATGGCCATATAACAACCCTATGATTTCAGCATATGATGAATTTGATAAACAACTAAGCATAGTGTATTCTCTCTAAACTTTCCCAGTGTTGAATATAAGTTTGAGCTAAATCAAATGAGCGAAGACAATGTGAACATGTTTTAACTAAGTAAAGCCAACGACTAAAACGCCACTGATTTAAAAGTAGTACACGCCTACGGGGCAAAGTCCGTAGCGACGGATGGATGACGCTGCTGCGCCCGCGCCGATTGCGTCATCCGTGCACGACATCCGCGAAATGTTACAGGGAAATCCTATGGCATTTAGTCTGATAACGTATACGCCAATACTACTGACTCATGCTTATGAGCCGTTTATATTATATTATTTTATAGCACTCGAGTGGAAAATAAATATTTTGAAGGTATGAATAAGACTGTCGTAGCACGCTTCTAACTCGATATTATTCGCTTCGCTCGAGGTTTATCTATTTCGAGGATCTACTACTATTTATTTAACGCTAGATCTTGCCTACTACTCTCATGACATTTTCCTTATGATGAGTCAGTCGTCACAACCTGTCGAGTACCATCTCGTCCGCAAACCAATAAACTTCTTAACGGCCTCCCTCACTCACCGAAACTCTCTCATCTTCACTCATAGTGTTTTAGCGCCTAAATATCTCGGCGATTCGAGACTACTGGTCAATGATTTTTTTAACTAAGTAACCGATAAGTTCGCGAAGTAACCAGTAAGAGCTGCGCGTTCTAATTTACAGATCCTACCAGTAGCGGTGAATAGAGTTACTACGTAATAACGGTCACATCGGTTCCGCATATCAATGGGAAGCTACGAGTATTTTAACCAATATGGCGATAAATGACGTGATATTGATCCGTGAACTAGCCACCGGTCGGGTAAACAACACACCTTTTATAACCTACGACCTATTGTGCACTCCCATTAACCGTTAGTCTTCTACCTTCAAGGAGTTCGATGGCATCGCTGCACGTGCCTGTCCAGACATACTCGTACAAACACACAAACCGGGATCAACCGTAGCCACTTGTTGGATGGTAAATGTCTTATAGTTTTGAGTATATTCTTAAATTCGAATGCCACCCCACAATAAGCGCTGGAATCTTGTCACTTTAAGTGACAAGGATGATCTGTTCTTAGCTGTACAACGTGACTTAATATATGTTAAATTGATTGTTTTAACACTTAGCATTAGCCCTATAAACAAGTAAGGAAGTAGAATTATTTATTTTCATCACATAAGTTAAATACATACCATCTATCAATCAATAACTTCACGCCAAATCCCTTGCGTATAAGTCCATGACTCAATCTTTACGCTGAATGAAGAAGAGCAATGAATGTTACAGTTTAACATTCATTGCTCTTCTCGTGCACGCTCGCCGGCTCTCTTCTAAGGCTCCTGACATCACCTTCTGATAAAACACGATCAATTTGGTCACGGTAGGTAAGTCTTGGCCCTCCTCGGCTCCTAGATCGGGTATATATACGTTCTCAGTATAATAAATTAGTAGTACAGTGATTATTTTCATTGTATTTCACCGTAACCTCTGACATACAACAGACAGGTAGTCCGTAAATTCACTCGAATAATTAGATCCTACTTTATTCACGCTAATATTACAATAAGTAAAGTTGTAATGTTTGTTTGTGTGAAGGGCATATAAAATATCTGGCAAACTGATAAGGTTCGTAAATTATTTCACTAATAGGAAGCTACATCTAATGTATGTTTGGAAAACGGCGTTGCGGGCGGCATTTAGTCTATTGTAATAATACCATAACGAGTCAATTTTTTTTACGGTTTTGAATAGTGATGCGGCTAAACTGAGCTATTATTTCAGCATCCAAAAAAAGACATTTTGAATTTTTTGTCTGTCTGTCATTAGTGCATATCACGATTAAACTAATAATGGAATACAACGTAATTTCCGTTGCTTTTGTACCTGGACAAACTACTGCCCAAAACTTGAACACACGCGGTTGAGGCCGTTAGCAGAAGCAAGTTATTTATATAACAATAACGCTACGCTTGAAGTAAAGTGTCAATTTGCTAAACAAATAAGCACTCTACGAGGTAAGAAGTGACAATTGTTTGAAGCAAATATAGCTTCGGACACGAACAGTTATGATTTATATAAAACAATACTATCACAAAGATTTCACCGATTGTATCCCCAGGTCTACATAGGTAGAACTAGAAAGCAAAAACGCACAGGGGCGGGAAAAGCAATAGCGACCCGGGACACAAAAAGCGAACGCACCGGTGCAACGACGACGCACCGGATCGCGCTCGCTTTTTGCATGCAAACACAAATGTTATAAAAAATCCCGGATCGCACCCGCTTTTCCTGCCCCTGTGCGTTTTAGCTTTAATCCCTAGTGCCCGCAATATTTTCAGCCACGAACCGACCCGCCTGAAAAGCAGCCGGCCTTAAAACGTTGGTTGTATGAAGCTCTTTGTGTACTTTTCCCCTAAAACAATATCGGCATATATTTAGCGCATTGACACATGTAACCTGCATAATGTACACGACAAATACAATGCAGACATACAATACTCCTCGCTGCATAATTACGTCTTATTTTGCCGTAATTTGAAGATCTTTACGCGTCAATCGCGCAATTTTCGATCGTTTAACTTCTATATATTTTTAATCGTACATTTTTTTCATCTTAGCGTTGTCCCGTTTCCTAATCTATTCGGTTTGGCGAGATCCTACACCTAAGCCTAAGGCTTTGGCGAAGGTGCCGCTTTTGACATGGAACTACTGCCGTCAGACCTCCCTCCACAACCCAGAGGGAGAACCAAATCTTTTCTTAATTCCTTATACGTGCTGGTTTCCTCGCGATGTTTAGTAGTAGTACACGCCAGAATTCGAATCAGTTGTTTAATAGGCCGGTTCGTTCTCCACTGGGCTCGCACTGCTGTAGCCACCGTTATCGAATCATTAATTATTTACAAGTAATTGGTGCGTATATGAGTCGTAACTTACCGGCTTTCTAAACTTATACTAAGGGCCGCATTAACGTCATGTGCTGACTAAAAATATCCAATCAATATTATGTAGGTTTACATATTAATTATATATATAGTTAGAGAACTTGTGTACACAACTAAGTAATTTGTTGTACTGTCACAAAATGTGGTCATTAAAAACAAGGGTACGAGTTTTAGTAGAATCGAATTTGAAGAGGAGGTAGTGTGCATCGAAGCAGCACGTCTGCGGAAGTACGTCCACCTCACAGAAAATCGCAGCTAAATAACAAACTTCCTGGAGCCAGCAGTAAGCGCCTAAGGAGTTGCTGTGTTAGCAGCAGAAGTGATACTTAATGTTTTACTAGCGTTCATAGGCTACGGTAACCACATAACATCAGGTGGACCGTATGCTTGTATGCCTCCCAAAATAAAAATAATTATACTATAAAAAAAAACTGAAATTGTAGTATATCTCACTTCTATAAGTATTCTGCGGGCTTACACGCAGACAGACACTAGACCTGTCTTTTTATATATATTAGATGTGTATCTATCTATCACGCACGCATCATGCTTATGTACAGTGATGCTGCGTAACTGTGCCAATCACGTTATTTTCTATTCTACGTCGTCGGATGACAAAACAAACATACGGTCTGCTTTATGTGAAGCGATTACTGTATGTAGCATCTTGCCGCTTATGACATTTACGAATTGTAGCATACCACTAAATTTGTGTTTTCGGATCTCTCTCTGGGGAAGTGATTATCAATTCCTCAGCGGTGAAAGAAAGCATCATCATGTTCAAGAAATTATTTCGAAAGTTGTGTGACCTGACCTATGAAAGGGCTGGGTTATGGAAGTCTGGCGGCAGTCGCTCTGATGTAAAAATCAGTGCTTTTTCCAAATCCTTAGGCTTAGATATCGATCTCCGGTATCCTAATGGATTGAAATGGATTAGAAAACCGGTTCATGCTAGGAAGATGAATGCTTACGACACTAACCTCGTGTTGTTGGCTACCGCTGTGAACGATTCACTACTAGCTTTATATGTATCAATGTATATCTTTGCGGGGTGCAAGGGCCCACACCTCACTCTCTTCTTTAATTTGGCGGTTCCTGGGGCCTTCTGATAAAACACGACTAATTTGGTCATTATAGGTGAATCTTGGTCTTTCTCGGATCCTACTACTTCTAGCGTATTCACTTTCAAAAATACAATAAGCCGTATTACTCAGCTTCAATCTAGAGATTATTAGATTATTACTAGAGATTATTGGTATCATTCCATGTGATAGAGGCACCTGAATATCCTTTTATTGGTATGCAGTTTTCTTGGAATAGATAAAGAGCCCACGAGCTATTGTTATACTGTTACTAACACAACTTTAGTTATAATGAAATATTGATGAGTATTGTAACTCTAAAATATTTTAATGTGTCACAATGTATACAAATAAATGAAATTGAACTGTCTGTTTGTAATACCAAAATAACAGCAACTGAACAAATTCCAATTCCATGCGGAAAAAGCCTCCTTGGTAGGTAGTCGTTAAATATGAGTGTTTGTACAGCCAAGAGCAGATCACACTGTGCGATAAGACTTACGTGCGGAAAAGGAACGGTACAAAGGTCATAATACATCAAGCTTGACGCACGTCAAGCTTGATGTATTATGACCTTTGTACCTTTGTACCGCTTTGCTGTACTAGAGTAAATTTGTACCATAGAGGAATATGAAGTGGTGCTTAAGGGTTTAATAAAGCTATCTTATCCCTCTTTTGCTAATAATAATTTCATTGGTTTTTATTGCCCTTACCCGAAAACGTATAGAACGTTTTCGTCGTGTTGGGTCGTTAAACTTCTTTAGCTCCATAGTGTGATTCAGACAATAGGCCTGCCCTGTCTTAGATATACGAAACTTAGTTCGCTATGAGAGAAAGAGAGAAAGAAAATGTGTGCTCGCACCTCTCTCTTGCCCCTACAGTAATTATATGAAACGCAACTCTCTCTCTCTTCCTATCTTCACTAACTTATATCTCCCTCTCAACTTCCGTTCGCCTCGTCTCGCATTCACCAGCTTACTCCCCAAGTCAAGCGTGCGTAAAGAAGTTTTACTGCAAAAAATTGCTGTTGATAGCTCAATTCTTGAGGAAAGTTATACGACCATTAGACTCGGAGGAAAAATAAAGTAAAAAGAGTTATCACTGTAAATCGGGATACGCGCGAACGCAGTCGCCTCTGCAGCTCGCGGATTATAAATTTCATGGCATAATACGATAATTGAATGGGTGTGAACGTGCCCCCACCTCACAGAGCATTACAGCCAAACAACAACTCCAGGTTGATATGTTCGTGCGTGTAAGAGAGGTTGCAAGTAAACTTCTTAAAAGTTGCTGTGTCAGCAGCAGGGGTATTAACGTGAGATTCTCCTTGTATTTCAAGGGTTTAAACGTAATCATTTCACGACAGGCGGGCCGCGTGCTCGTTTGCCTCCTGACGTTGTGTATAAAATAAAACCAAACGATAATCATGTTTGTGTAATATCATTGTCTATGATATGCATCGTAAGTTTACGTCATAGTAAATGTTTGTTATGTGAGGTAGTTACACTTTATTAATGTCTAGCGAATTCGTCCCCGCGTATTCTGGTATTCCATAGGGACCGCTTTTTCGTCTTTCTTTTTTCGGTTCCTAAGGGTCGTATCGTGATGTTAAGTAACCTATAGCCTTCCTCAAGAGTTGGTCTATCACATGCAACAAGAATTTTTCAAATCCGATTGGTAGTCCAGAGATTAGCGCGTTTACAAAAACTCTTCCGCTTTATTATTATGGTCTGTCCATAATGTGCACAATGGCGCGGCGAGGTGCGATATACATTTTTTTTTATTACACGTCGGGAGATATTCAAGCATACGGCCCACCTGACGTAAAGCAGTTACCGTTGCCTATTAACACTTGTAATATATTAAATGTCACTCGCACGATGCCTCCTCTGCTACTCACACAGCAACTCCTTAGGAGCTTACTGGTGACCTCACTCACACGCACAAAATCAAAAACCCTTCAGGGAGTTGTTATTTGGCTGCGGTTTTCTGTGAGGTGGAGGTACTTCCCCAGACGGGCTGCTTTGATGCGCCCTACCTCTCTTTAAACATCCAGACCAAGACAAACAGACATGTTCATGCACACAAATGTTTGTCTTGTGTGGGAATCGAACACACGAGTGTTGGTGTCAAAGTCGCGTCATTCACGACTGAGCCACCGAGCTCGCCAAAACAGTGATATTTAACCGATGTCTATGTTGCACAAAATTCATTGCTTGTTAACATTTTTTCCCAATTGCAGTATGAATTACAAACGCGCCATTGTAATTTAAAAATTTGTAAAGACCTTTGCTCTACGATAAACCTGCCAATGTGATATATAACAATAGGAATCGTTTTAGTAGTATTTCTGCCTGCAAGTTGTTTTCAGGAACACCGTTCCTATATGAAATTTATATGTTAGTCTGTGCATTTGTCTGCGTGTGTTTCTTTTTCGAATTTTCGAATTTTGACTTCAGATTCGGATTCAGCATGAAAAAGTAGAATGGGATTGTTCAGGAACACCGTTCCTATCTCTTAAGGAACATGATCAAAATGGCCGACAAATTAAAAAAAAAATATTTGAACTGTTATATAATTGACGAGCCAGGTGTTCCTCTGGCAATGCAAGCTTGCGCATTCTTAACTGGTTATAGTTGTATTTATGTATGTCTAACGTCACGCCAGGTCCTTGGCGAGGTAGGCAGAGAGGACCGAGCGCCATAAGACGCGGTCCTTATACATCTCACCCGCTTTTTTAACATTCATAGCTGTTTTTATGCACGCTCGCCGGTTCATAGAGTTCCTGACATCACCTTAGTCTTCCTCAGCCCTTACATCCTTCCACTTTCGCATTGTATCTGTTTCGTCATTCATTCATCCTGCATTCTTTCTACATATCCAAACCAACGGTTCGTGCATTTTCTTATCTTATCACTTATTTTTATATAACGTCTAGACACATACAAGAATACAATCCATCTGTGTGATTACCGTAGCCAATGAACGCCTGCAAAACATTA
The DNA here is from genome assembly GCA_947507595.1 of Pyralis farinalis. Taxonomy (NCBI): domain Eukaryota; kingdom Metazoa; phylum Arthropoda; class Insecta; order Lepidoptera; family Pyralidae; genus Pyralis; species Pyralis farinalis. The sequence goes on along the minus strand of OX382265.1, from coordinate 8,771,820 downwards.
AGTATGGCTCGATGCCACTTGGAGTCTTACTGGCAGGAATACAACGACTGTCCAGGTAGTTGTTATTTGGTTGCAGTTTTCTGAGAGGTGGTGGTATTTCCCCATACGAGCTGCTTTGATGCGCCCTACTTCTCTTAAATCTGTTTACACGCAATACACTCACATACATACAGACATAGCAGACTAAGATTTTAATAGAAGTGTTGCCCACGCATAGTTTCACGCTCTGGTCGTATATCACTAACCGCGTATGACAATGACCCCGTTACCCAATAACCTTATTTGAGTCAGCCCGTCAAATCAATGTAGTGGGCCCTTCACCAATTGTCACTTCACTAGCCAAGTGACTTGATGATTTGCTAGTAATCTTTTAGCAATTGAGAGTCAGGGTGGATACTCAGATTGTAAAGAGGATTTTTTTTTTGTGGATGAAAAATTGTACAAATGTACACAGACTTATTGCTAAAGCATCATGAGCCATGCAAACACGTACAATATTGCTGCCAGTGCTTAAATTAGAACCGGCTATAAGTACCGGCTACCTTCCAATGGCATTAAAATGAATTAGTAATACATTGTCTGTTTATAATGTTACTTGAACAAAAGTGTAGGAATTATAATATAACAACTTTATGCAAATATATGGTATATGGTGTTTTGTGAGGATGTGTGTGTGTGTTTGTGTGTCGATATGTGTGGTGGATGAAAAAGGTAAAGAATTTACAGAATCAGATCTGGCCAGACACCGAAGATTTAGTCTAATCTGATGCAAAAAATTATTTCACTAACTGTACGCGTTATTCCTGAGTGTATACTACTACACGTAGACTATTTTCAGGAACACCGTTCCTAAATATTCCTATAAAATCTATATGTTTGTCTCTGTGTGTGTATGCGTGTGTCTGTCGCTTTTTTTTTCAATATTAGAATTTTGACTTCAGATTCGGATTCGGCATAAAAAGTAGAACAGGAATGTTCAGGAACACCATTCCTATCTCTTAAGGAACATGGTCAAAATGGCCGACAAATTAAAAAAATATATATTGAATTGTTATATAATTGACGAGCCAGGTGTTCCTCTGGCAATGCAAGCGTGCGCATTCTCAACTGGTTAATTTTGAGTTCCTGTGTAAATCTCGTGTGAACTCGTAAAAAATTTAACTATTCTAATTATTATTTTATAATAATTATATTCATATTCAACGTATAAACTCTACTTAATCACAGACATACTATTAAATACAATTTGGGTCAATAGTGGAAATGTACGTACGTAGATCCCAAGTGGCTCGGTCCACTCCGAGGTTTGTGGTTCACCTGCGCACTATCGGCCGTAATAGCGTGGAAAACATATTATAACGAAGTATTGTTGAAACTTAGTGGTGCGAATGAAATTATATATAGTATAATAATTGCATAGTAAATATGTGACAATGTTTTATAATCGGGACTAAAACTGTGTCCATCCTCCGGGGTGCCCCTGTTCCGGTGCCGGAACAGATAGAAAAAATAGCATCGGCGTTGGGTTCTAACGGGGAGATGGCACAGATCAAGTAAATAAAAATATTTTAATTATAAATTATAATGGTATGCCATAACTGTTCTATTTTCATTCAATATATCCTACATTTTCAATTTTGCATCTATTGTTTATATTTTGTTATATCTGGACTATCATCATCATGTCAGAAGCCCCAGGAACCGGCGAGCGTGCATGAAAAGAGCTATGAATGTCACAGAAGCGAGTGAAGTATGCAAGGACCGCGTCTTATGGCGCTCGGTTCCCTCTGCCTACCCCGCAAGGGACTTGGCGTGAAGATATACATACATACATCATCTTCGGATTATCAATTTGGTGAAGACGTTGATTTTTCACTGACCTCCACAGCTTAGAGGAAAAACCAGATCATTTTTAGGATACGTCGGCCACAAATCTTTCGAAATATATTTTCTTAGACGTGTGGGTTTACTCACGTTGTTTTCCTTCACCGCCGAGCAAGTGAGAATATGTACATAAATACGTAAACACGAATTTAGTAGTACATGCCACCAGCATTCAAGCCGAGGAGCAGGTGGGTCGTGTTTTCCACACTCGTCAACCTCTCCATGCATGCTCTTCGCTTATGGGTGCTTTTGATATGTCCCTTTTTCAACACATCATCAATTTGATCTATGTGTGTGCGTCTAGGGCGGCCCCTGCCGATATGTCCAATCACTCTTGCCCGATACACTTCTAACTCTTTTGTTATTCATTCATTTTGTAATGTATTAATTAGTAGTGAAGACACATAAAATAATATACTAGAAGCTGGGTAGTCAGGGTACTAAACTATATTTATTTGACCTATCGTATATTATCATCGCTATAAGTGATAATGATGAGATTACTAATATACCATTTTACTTAAAAACACCGTTAAGTAGGTACTTCATTGAGTGGTAAACAAGTAACATATATCGAGCGATGCGAAATGGTTACCCTAGCCTATACTGCTTGTAATTAAAGCTGTACCGTGCGCGAATCATCACTTATCTGCTAACCTCTTGACCTGCTGCTTCCTGGTGACCTAACAAAGTTGCAGAATTTATCTATTCGGGGAGTTGTTATGTTGTCCAAGTCTTCTGTGAGGTTCCCTGCGTCTCTTTCACTCGAACTTCGAATGCTAACCGACGCTAATCGCAGACCTGTGGGATTATTCTGAAAACAAATCCTATGTGAGAATAATGAGTAAGAAGTCTATAACTTTAGCACCATGATTAATTTCATTAATGTTTAGTTCACGATTTACATCAGGTGAAGGTGAAGAAGTTAACACTATCTAGCGCAATCTAGTCTTAATTCAATACGAACGGTTCGAAATTGTTTTGGAGTCCAGACCGACCAAAGGAATTAGACTAAAATCTACAAACAATACTGTTCGAAATAGTCACGTGTCTTTGAGGTCGGGCAATACTTCAAATACTGATACTATTGTAGAAACTAATAATGTAAAAAAGTGCATTTATATAGAATTAGCGACACGCATCGCTACCAATCTTCACAGGGTCATCAGCCGAGCTAATCAGAAATTTCATAAAATCGGTTCAGCCGTTTTCGAGTCCATACGGAACATACACATATCAATTTTTATATATCCCACACCTAGATTAATATTCCGACAACTCAAAAATGTTTATCTCTCAGTCGGTAAGCCAAGCGAATGTAGTTTTCTCTATTTTTCTTACGTTATCAAGCGTAATTTTATTTACGATCGTAAATGATAAATGTTACTATTTATGAACTAAGGATTTTCGCAGTTAATTGCATACTATCTCGATATTTATTCTAAAATAATAATAACTAATAAAAACACTAATTTTTAACTGTCTGAGTTTTAATAAGGGGTATATATAATATAAGAATATGAAAGTATTTTACAGTGCGTACTTACGCCTTTCTATAACTGAACTAACTAAATTTCTGCAGCATCGGTCTCATCATTATTTCACGAAGACCAATAGTTACTCCCGAAACCAATTTCGCTTAATCGGAATTGGTATTAATTAACAAGAACAATGACGCCGTGTATGTGTAATCATGGGGGGCGATTGTCGAACTAAGCACTGTTGATGAGATTCAATCTCATGGCAAATGTATAGGCGATCTTGCGAAATTACACTCAGTACGTCGACATTGTAATTAATTGAAGCCCCGTAGATTCATTATCGCGGTTTTATGCTACTATGGTGCTATCTCCTAGTACGAAGGGCAGTTCTTGTAAATCCTGTAAGAACGAAGTGCAGGGACTTTGCCACGGATTTTAATCAATTTTAATCTGTGCATTTTCCCGTCCTTAGGTTTAATAGTCAAGAATTCTATATATGTGTTGAATACTTCAATTTGATGACGTACATCTCCTAATACTAAAACAGATGTTTTTATAGGACATGTTTATAAAAGAGGTAGGGCGCAACAAAGCAGCCCGTCTGGTGAAGAAGCTCCACCTCACATAAAACCGCAGTCAATAACAACTCCCTCGAGGATTGTTATGTTCCTGCGTGTGAGTGAGGTTACCAGTAAGCTCCTAACGTGCGGTGGCATCACACGAACGATACTTAATGTATTACAAGCTTTCATAGGCTGGGGTGACCACTTTATATCGGGTGGCCATAAGCTTATATGCCTCCGGACGTTGTTATAAAAAAAATATAACGTATAGCATATGGCCCACCTAATGTAAAGTAGCTACCGTAGCCTATGAATGTAACACATAAATATTAATTTGCTCGCGCCACCTCTGCTGCTAACACAGCTATTCCTTAGGGACTTATTGGTAACCTCACTTACTCGCAGGAACACAAGCCTCCAGGGATTTATTATCAGGCTGCAGTTCTCTGTGAGGTGAAGGTACTTTCCCAGACGGGCTGCTTTGACGCGCCCTATTTCTTTGAAACAGCCAGACCAAAACAACCAGAAGATATGTTCATACACACAAATGTTTGTCTTGTGTGGGACTCGAACCCACTAGCCTTCTTGACAGAGTAGCATTACTAACCACTCCGCCACCGAACTCGTCTCATACAACAGTAATCTGTTCATAAACGTAGGCATTTTTCCGTAATTGGAGATACGAATTCCATCTACTTATATCTTCACGCCAAATCCCTTACAGGTAATACTATGTTTAGGCGTAGTATATATGTTTCGTCATTCAAAAAATACTAAGAAGTATTGTATGTATAGATGCATTAGATGCCATATTCTCATTCTATCATCAAAGCAGATGATCTTATAATATCGATGTACCTACTATCACCATTGTTTTATTTGCCAGACGGAATGACATAAGGAAAATATACATTGTACGAGTTATTTGATCTGACGCTATAGAATTCGGAGAAGCACCTCTTTATTGACTTTTAAAATTTATTCTTAACTCCCACGCGCCTTTATCTGCGCGCATCCTGTTGTTTCTTAATTTCTTTCTTTTTGCTCGTCTTCAAAATCGGTCGTATCGTGATATTGAACAGCCTGTAACTATCCTCAAAAACTGATTATCTAATAATATAAAAAGATAGATATAGATAATGCAAAAAGAATTTATCAAATCCAACCGGTGGTTCCTGAGATTAGCATATTCAAACAAACGAACATTTTCGCTTTATTGTAGTGTTATACATTTTTACATCTAAATAAAAAAAAATGTGTGCATCTCGGGACGCTCAACAGAAGTGATAACTTAAACTAATCTACATATAATTAAAGCTGCCGTATGCGTGAGAGAAAGGGAAGCCAGACAGACTAGCACCGTAACGCGTTACGTAACGAAGCGGTTTATCCTCCCATAAGAAGTTATCACTTCAAAAATATTCATGTAATACTAGTAATCTGTTTCACTATACATTCTTCACCTCAAGCCCTTTGAGGATTCGTTTTTTGTTATACAACGTGGGAAGGCATACAAGCATATCGCCCACCTGATGTAAAGCAGCTACCGTAGCCTATAAACGTTTGCAAATATCACTCGCGCGATGTCATCTCTGCTGGCTAGCACAGCAACTCCTTAAGAGCTTACTGGTGGTATCTCCCATGCAGGAACACAACAGCCATTCAGGGAGTTGTTATTTATCTGTGATTTCATATGCGGTGAAGGCACTTCCCCAGACGGGCTGCTTTAACACTCCCTACCTTTCTTGAAGCATCCAAGCGAAGACAAATTACACTAACAACCAACATAAAGAAGCGATCGAGCTAAAGTAGGCTTTGTTTAATCAACATTTAGTCACTAATCTGTAGTTCATAAACTAGGAGAAACCCAAAGTCGACGTTTTCCCTCTTCTTATTTACAATTGTTACTATAGTCGCTACAGCATCTAACAAAACGCCATCTCGTGTCGATGTTAGTAAAGTATATATTTTGAAATTTACTAATACAAATAACCCCAAGAGGTCTAGGTCGGTTCTCGGCTGTTGTTACCAACTTCATGGTATGGAGGCTTAGTTTACGATAATATAATGGACGTTGCAAATCGAAAACGTCTTATGTGCATTTTAATTATACTGTTCGCACACAACTGCGAGCAATAACTTGACATAGTTGTGGCAATCGGATGAATGGTGTGGCAGCGTATAAAGTGTGAACAAATCTTAATTTTTGTATATCCACACCAACCATCACTTATCCCACTGTAGTGATACGGCTCTCTTTAACCTTAGCGGTTTATAGTATACTCCACCACGCTGCTCAACTGAAGATTGTGATCAACAGTGATTTCTAATTGGCTGAAGGCCACTGACGTAGCTTTACTTATCTGTCTACAGCATATGAGACCAACGACTTAGCGTGCTCTCCGAAAACCGCGATAAACCCATCCATAGATCGGCTGCGATCGATGTCGCTTAACCGGCGTGTTCAATTAGAGTGACGCGCAACAACGCTTAGAGCTCCAATTTTTATATATTATAAGACGATATTATGCGACGTCAAATCAAGTGTGCGCGGTAGGTAGGCACCGTGTACATTAAAGATAGCAGATAATACTCTATTGTAATGCTTACGGCTCTTAATAAAAATCGTTTATCAGCATCGTCAAAAAACTTGGAGGTCAATAAGTCAACCTTGTAGCATACTGAGTATTGAGTAACAGCGGATACCAAGCATAACTATGACAATGGTCTTGACACCATTAAAACTTCTAGCTGATGCTCAACTACACCAAATCGTAGTAGAAGTTCGGGTCTGTGCACATTATAGCGGAGCACAGCTCTTTTTACTGTGAAACTATTTTCGACTTCGCTCACTTAGAAATAACGTTCAGTATCACGAGTAGTCTCCCCAGAGCATTGGCAGCTACGTATGGAAGGTTTTAATGTATTTTCGATATTATTACGATGGTAGCAATTTCGAAAATAATTTGACATAAAGGCTCTGCGATGCGCTGAAATGCGCGTCGACCCTTAGCCCCCAATAGATAAAACTGATACTGCTTTGTTCCAAAGTACTAGTGATAAGTTGTAAAAGATAATTATTGTAATTCATGAGATAGCGCATGTACTGAAACGATTAAAAAACGCCATTTTGGTCTCTTTGTGTGTTGTAGTTTTTGCCAAAATTTAGACTATACATTTTTGAAAATTCATATTTATAATCTATATGTATAAAAAATCTTAGTCGGATTTATATAGGTTCATGGAATATTTTTCGAAACAGATGCAGTTGGGTTCTAACATTGATACATAAACCTAAACAATCGTTGTAAAACACACAAAACATCGCAGTAAAACTACAAACGTATTATATAAAGGCAGGCGTATTATATATTAGGAGATAAATTTCGCATAACAATAAAATATAGAGTAGTATAGCAGTGCATAGAAGTCAGGAAATGCATACTACATACGTAAGAGAATGCTATATGCATAATTCTTACTATTTTTGTGTACATACTACAATTAGGGTTGTACAATGTACAACCCTCACCAGTAAGACGTCCACAACTCAAAACACACTGATTTACAATACCGGCGTGTTTAGAATGATATCCTATAATTTCACGGCTGCTTACAGGCTGCGGTCGACGTTAACCTTCAGACATACGAGTAGTATTCACTAAATGAATATCAAACGAATTATTCACCCGAATCCGATGGGGAAAAAAGGCAACTGAACCATGGCAAAAATGAACCTTATCAATTAATGAATTTATCAAATTATACTTTACTAGCTCGTTACTTATTTGTCATCAGAAATGCTTTACAGCGTTATAATAATTATAGATAAGCGTGGTCTGCCTAAGCTTATCTCTGTTTGCTTATCGCTTGTAGCGTGCAACATGTGGAGAGTGCTAGCCTAACGTTAAGCGGTTCCCTGCCGATTCACTAGTGCCACCGAAATAAAAAAATATTCACTAAACATATAGTTGAAAATAATAATTACACGATTGTTTGTTAATATAATTTATACCTTACACGTAATGACACTTAGAAAATAGTAGATTTAGAAACGAAAACTTCTAAAAGCTAAATACTATTTCGTTTCAATAACTTCAGGGTACGTTTCATTATATTTATTGGCTCTGGAAAAAATAGATAGGAATTATAGTTGCGTAATTCATTATTCATGTGATTTTTTTTTTATTTGAGCGGCGCTAGTGGACTCTAGGGACGTGCTACGTCTGCATATAGGTTCCTTCAATTTTGTTATAAGACAATTGAGCTTGCGGTCAGCTTTATATAAAGTGGTGACTATCGTAAGCGAGGTTATCCTTCTCGAAACAAGATCAACAGCACCGTTGAAATTTTCTGGTGAACAAAATAAACCATAAAATATTTGTCTTCAGTAAAGTGGAAACATTATCCAGTCCTGTTATTCTAAATTAAACTAAAAATGTATCAGCATCCTACTGTTTTTCTTTCACAATTATTTCGTTTGCAAACGTGCTGGGCACGAAGACCCCCAGCGGCCAGCCCTTTCTGGCAATATTATTGTAATCCACTTTAGATAAGCATGAAGTAATCCAGACAATCTTGGACAAAAATCGATCAGTGCACCGAATAAAGAGCTGGCAATAAGATAAGACACAAAAATCAATCTCCTAGACATCCACTATATCAACATTAACTCATACCACTGCATGGATACGGGTCTTCCTTCAATTGCAGAGGTTAAGACCATACTTCGACACGCTGCTCAATTGTGGATTGTCTATGCTTAACAACTGTCTTCTATCGGCAACAGCGGGTACCAACGGCTTAATGTACCCTCCAAAGCTCTGGGAAGCTCAATATAATTATTTATCATGAGCTTCGTATCCATAGACAGGCTGCGGTCGACGTTAACCTGCGTGCTCAATTAGTGTGACATGCGTCATCGAGGTCCCTAGACATCCGACTTTCTAATTAAATTCGTCAAACGAAGGCGTCAAGTCCACCAGAAATGGCAAAAGAGAACTGTGCAAATAACTTTCATCAATTTCTTGCTAACACTGGTGAATACCGGTTTGGTCCTCTCCAATTTGTAGCTAATAATGATGTCACATAACTTCGATTTCGTCCACGCAAGTTGTCTATGTTTATAGAAAGTTCTTAATCTCGATTGTTTTATTTGGCACGTAATGCTATCTTGCGAAATGCATCTGTGATGTTACAAGGAACAGTTTTATCACTGCCCGGATCTTGGACTCCTAGTATCTAAAAAAAGAAAAGCTATCTAGTGCGAGTCAGACTCGCGCACCGAGGGTTGCGTAAAAAAAAAAGAAAATATTTTTTTACGTCATTTAACTACAAATTTACGTTTTTTATCCTTTACTTGTACTAAATGACGACAGACCTAAGTATTTGATATTCATTTCAGCTTGAAGGCTCCACCCGTCCCTGAGAAAAAGGTCTTGACAGACAGACAGACAACTAAGTGATCCTATAAGGGTTGCGTTTTTTTCTTTTTATGTACGGAACCCCAATAAAATATGTAAATGTCTCCTTATATCTTATTACGGTATTTTATTTTTGTTTCTTACTGACCTTTGTCTATGATCAAACAGTTGAACTTATTCATCTCTTATATCAATTTCTAGGCACTATAATTCAACCTTTTCTCGTATATAAGGCCATGACTATAGATTATTATAAACTTCAGTGTATTATACGTCAAAATCGGCATGCTGTCATTTGACCACTATTAGTTTTAATTGCCGTTTATATTCAAAATTATATTTAAAATAATGAATAGAACGGCACAATTTATTTTAAAATTCATTGTTTCTTCAGGCCTTATTAAAAAACTCATAATGCACTGGGCAACGTATATTACTTTCGTTATCTTGAGCTTGGACTGGAACAATCAGATTTTGAACCATTTTAAGAACAACACGGTAATTTAATTGATAATAAATTGATAGTAACCTATTACCTACCATTAGTAGGAGATATCATTAACCTCAAGAACCAGACCAATCAGAGCGTGCATGAAAAGAGCTATCAATATTAAAGACGTGCGTAGTAACTTTCTCGCCGTGAAATATGTAGTGTAGGGACAAAGCCACGTTGCCTGTCCCACAAAGAACTGTAATATTGTCAGATTTATATATAATATTTACACCTCCAAGGTGGTCGCTTAAAACTCTCTCGTGTGGTTTGGAATTATCTTGTTTCTATACGTATAAACTTCGTAAAGTTTCAAACGAATCCATTTGTAACCAATGATATTATATTTTATAACATCATTGTTTGTAACGACGTTTATACTTTTAGAAAGATACAAGCAATCTTGCAGTGATGTGATTGTTTAATTTTTATTTTAGCAAAGTATGTACGAGTAGCACTATTAACATGACTAAAACGAATGTTCACATCGAAAACCGATCTCTTTATCTAACCACTATTATGTTTGCAGCTTGAAAGTTTCAAAACGAAAAAAAAGTTTTAAGTGTTACTCCGATGATGGCGGGACAGTGTAATATCGTTTACTATCTATTAGATGTCATTAGTAAAATGTTTTACGCTGGAGATTGATTTTATATGTCATTATCATGCATTAACTTACACAAATACGTTGTTACATTACTGGAATTAAACAATAACTGAGTAAAGTACTAAGTCACCGCACTCCAAATTTACAAAACCTTCATTAACTAACACAAAATTAACATCTTAGGCGTCTCATGCACCACATACGTGTTAGTGCGTAGTTAGTAGGGATATTGAGTACCTTATCTTTTAAACACCGAAAGGGTAAAGCCACAAAATCTTGAAAGTATATTTAACTTAAACAGAAGCATTGCCCCATTGGCCCTCGAACTCAAAACTCTATGCAATACGCAGAAGTATATTGGTCGCACGTTCCCTCCTATAGAGTTGCTGTGTTGGCAACTCTATAAGAGCTTACTTTATAATTTATTAGCATATTTTAGTGTCATATTTTCATGTATGCAATTGAATATTTTATGGCTATGTGAGGTGCTTAATTAACTTGTCCGCGTTATACATAGTTCAGGCCACAAGCGCAAAACGATGATGGATATGATGGTTTCTTCATTTTGAATTGTGCTTAAACATAACTGAATTGAATTTGCTGTAATGTACTCGTATCTTAGCTTTATCTGTTGTAGAAACACTCGGCTCTATTGAATATCGAAAATTGTGTTAGTTAGTTTGTTAAATCTAATGTGAAATTATTATTTTATTTACCCCCTTAGAGCCATTTATTGAGTGTGTTACAAAAATTCCGTAATATATGAATATTGTCTATGGAACGGGGTGGTACTTTTATCACCCATTCCATAGATAGACAATGTTTTCGACGAATGATAAGACATAATGAAAGTATTTTTTGTTTTCGTGTACTGAAATCTCACCTAAAAAGGATGGCATTAATGATATTACTTGTTTATTTATTACACGATTTTGCATAAAGCTTTTTAACGGTCATGAAGGTCAGTGCGGTCAGTCGCAAACCAGCCAATAACTATTTCCTTCTGATAAGCCTCTTGTCAGATTAACCGCGTGGTTGAATTTCTCCATTAAGCGATTATTAGCAGAAGGAAATTTATAAAACTGCTATTTTGAGAATGGTTAGTGTTGGCTCGCTAAGTTAATAGTTCATTTATTTATGCATAAAAAGGAATGATAATTTGTTACATATTAAGAAACGGGTGATGGCAGAATTTACACAAAGTAGTTTTATACATCCAAGAATTACATAAAAATGTTAAAGGCGATCAACTTTATTTCTCCCCTACATTAGACAAATGAACACTTAGTTCTTTCTTTCTTTCTCTTTTCATGCACGCTCGCCGGTTCCTAAGGCTACTGACATCACCTTCAGATAAAACATAGAATAATGTTATATAAATATATATTTATATAACATTGGTACTATTCAAAAACGTTTTTCTACGTTGTCATGTTCAAAATAATATTAAATGTATATTACTAATTATCGACGTGTTGTTAAGAGTCATTTTTGTTTGCAGTACCTAGACATCGGGGAGGATATGAACGTGCCTGATGACTTTACACAAAGCGAGTTACAAACTGGCAAGTGGTGGCGCCACTTACTAGCAGGAGGTATCGCTGGGGCCGTCAGCAGGACTTGCACAGCTCCCCTCGACAGACTCAAGGTTTTCCTTCAGGTAACTACCAAAACACTTTATAATGAACCTATCACTAACCACACTATCCAACAAACCTAAGAAATCTTTAAAAATTACAGTTGGTAGTGTATCACAGGCTATGGTTGCTTTAACATCAAGTATACCTTGCTATTAAACTGACTAATCTAACCCTAATCCAGCTGGCCTGCCATGCAATTCTGTAAGAGCAAACATCCTTACATCCTCGGAAACATCGGCTGTTATAGCCTTGAACACAAAATTGCAATTCCTTAGTGTCGCTTTTCATGGTCGTGCGACACTAGCGCCGCAAGGCTGCGTTTGGAATTGGAATTCTACAAGGCAAACAGCCTCGCGTACGCTTACAGCCTTATAGAATGCCGTGATCGCAGTAGACGATGTAAAGCTGTGACATCTGTGATCACAGCGACGCACACAGCCATTACGAGTCGCTTAGAGAATTGCATGGCTGGTCTCGTATTGACTCACGACGAGGTCGGTGACGCAGCGGTGAAACACGCTGTTACGTTACTTTGACACCAACGCTCGTAAGATCGATTCCCACACAGGACAAACATTTGTGTGCATGAATATGTCTGTTTATGAGAGGTAGGGCATATCAAAGCAGCCTATCTGGTGAAGTACCTCCGCCTTACAGAAAACTGCAGCCAAATAACAACTTCCCTAGAGGGTAGTTGTGTTCCTGTTTGTAAGGTCATCAGTAAAGCTCCTAAGGAGTTGCTGTGTTAGCAGCAGAGGTTGCATCGCGCGAGCGATACTTAATGTATTGCAAGTTCATAGGCTATGGTAACCGCTTTACATCAGGTGGGCCGTATGCTTGGATACATTCCGACGTTGTATAAAAACAAAACCACGCCAAATATGAAGTTTTTCTTTGTATGACAGCCATCTCTAAACAAACAGTGAAAAATATAAATCATTGAAAAAACATGGCATTGCATTGCGTAATCATCTTTGTGAGTAACATAAATATTATAATGTAAAAAATAGCATTTGGGTTTAGAGTAGCATTTTCTTTAGATATACTGGCAATCTTCTTCTGCATATTTCTCTTAGATTTTCCTTAAACATCTCTATCCTATAAAAACGTTAAACGTAAAGTAAGTTTAAAAACGCAAGTGTGCCAAAGCGAATAACCAAAACGACGCTATCTTCGCTCAACCAATCACGCACAGAATTTACGGACGTGATCGAGTCCGGTTGTTACAATGATGCACTTTTATTTTTTGTTTTTATAAAAGGTTGTTCAAATATGTAAAGCGGTTTTGCCCCTTTCAATAAAACAAGGAAAAGGATTCGAAATGAATGTCAGTAGAATCGCAACTTAAAACAAACAAGCTTTTTCGCATGCTATTAGATACGCGGAACGTGATACAGACATAAAGCAAATAGAATTAGTCCTTCTCTTTTCTTAAATAATCCTATAATGAGTATACTAATTAGTATGGTAATAGCCATTTAAAACACAATTTTTTTGTATTTGACATATTAGTGGCCATAATATGTACTTACTGTATAAATAAAAATCTCATATGAATACAGTCATAGTTGCTTGACGTCACTCATTTAAATAAAAAAATAATCACAATGATATGACGTCTAAACCATAAACGTTGCGCAATCGATTGTGCATAAAATCATCCACACTTACTAATACAGCGTGGACGGTTTTATGCAAAACCATATCTATCCTATAATGGCGGATGCAAAACCGCGTCTATCCAATGGAGACACAAAATGGCCTCTATTCCGATTTAGATGTTTTTTTTTTTGTATTGTTGTAAAGCTAATGTAATGTTACGTACCAAAACGAATACAATTTTACCATGAAAAACAATATAACGTGTGATGTGACATGGCTTATGTTCAGCACATAAATGGGTTTTTATAGAAATACGTAAAATTACGATTTTGTATTTGTAGTCCCCAAGTATAATCAAACATAGCGCCCTTTCTGTTTTTAAGTATAGCTTTGAAGATATTTAATGTACTAACGAGATAGTTCCTGTTATCTTCATATCATTTACATGAGAGCGTTTATGCACCCCATTGACGTGTGCCGCCTGCTCCGGCCCTAGACTACAGAGCATCGACCTTCTAGGTCAATTGATTTGCATCATAGTCATTGGAGATCTATGGAAAGAATTGAAAACAATGAGTTAATGCACATGCGGGTTCGCATTTACTGTATCCATAGTAAATGTAATAATTATATTGCCCAAAAATATTTCCTATATGTAAAATGTCCCAGTGTAAAAGTCCCAAATTTCTATGAAATTCGGCTTACGACGTGCGTCGGTAAAAATGTTATACAGTTAAAAGACGTGTATTATATTTACTAGTTATTACTCTATCAATACTCGTATTAAAGTATTTTGGTAAGCAAATATTACATAACAGCTTAGCGTTTCATAAAGTAGTGATTCCTTCCCATGTAGCTTAGAAAATATCTGACGACATCAAATTATCTCAGTGCTGAGATTTTCAGAGATTGTCAGTAACTCATTGAATAAAAACCCAGGTCAAAATACGTAAAAAAATGTATGCATATGAAAAAAAATAAAACTACGCATTGCGGGGATTGCCACCATATGCGTTCTCAGACAATAAAGAAATAGGATCAAGTTCGTGCTTCAATGACTAATAAATTAGGTACAAAAAGAAGTGACAAAATGTTGCCCACATATGAATGTGACTAAAGTATGTCATTTATTTTATCTATTTTTAAAATTACTATAATAACTTTGTCTAATTTTCATTTCACAAGATCACGTTTAGTAAAGTGTTCCTTAACACTGCATATGTGTTATCTAGGAAGACTACTTTGAGTAAATGAACTTATTATTTTATATATCCTTTATTGCACAAAAACATTATACAGATACAAGATTTAAAGTACGAGTATTTCGTTCGCAAAGGCGAGCTATCTCTAAAAGAGATCACTTCCAGCCAACCTCCAACAGTGGGATATATTGTTAGGGACGGAATATCTGTAAGCGCCTGATAAAGGTTATGTACACAGATACTATACATATACACGAACAACATATATGTATATTAATACGTAAAAATATTAAAACGGTAAATAAATTTAACCAATGGTCATTGTTCACAGTATATTCGTTAAGTTATATTTAGTAATTTAAACCCCACATCCGAAAATAGGAGCCTCAACTTTAATAAATTTCCCTTTGATCGCTGTTATTCAATTATATTGTAGTATTATTAAACTTAGGGCAAAGTTTTGAAATTATTAAGTAATTCGTGCCTTTAAAAATAATTACTTTATAAAATTTAGTGTAACAAACAAACATTAAATTAAATAAACTTATGTAAATAGTCAATTGATAAATGTTGATTTGTAAAACATTGATTTTAGAAACAAGTGGATTTTAAAATGTATGACTTGCAAAACAACATTGTGAAACTGTTTTTAAATGTGCAGTTAGTAAATACACTAGTTTGTGAAATGAAAATTAGCCATACGTTTTTGAAAGCCTTGTAATAAATAGTTTTGTAGTCACTGTAATCTATGAACGTTTTCAATGCAGGAAGTAACGCTCGCGCGTTTCCTCTGTTGCTGCTAATACAGCAACTCCTCTTCGAGTTGGAGGTTGGAGGCCCCAGTTAGGCTACATTAATCTGTCCTATCTCTTTTAGGCGGTAAATAAAATATTTTGGAAATACATCAAGGCGTTCAGTATCGAGTATTTTCAGCTCCTACCATGCATTGTGTCGATTTGCAGGAAATTGCACAGTCTCAACATTCAATATATCAGTTTTTCAAAAACGAGGTGACAGAAAGATTTTGCGGAACTGCTACGTTTAACTCTATTAGGAAAGCTAGCCGTCGTAACGATCCATTAATCCCCAACCTGTTCTACATACATTCTATGTATGGGTATACTGAAATATTAAAATCTTGAGCGAATGATATACTCTACTTCGTGTTTTAAATGATTTAACTTGTCATTTTCAGGTGAATCCAACCAGAGAGAATATGACTAAATGTTTAACAAAAATGATTCAAGAAGGCGGCATAGGTGGTCTTTGGAGAGGGAACGGCATAAACGTCATCAAAATAGCCCCTGAGTCGGCCATAAAATTTGCTGCTTACGAGCAAGTGAAGCGTTTGATCAAAGGCGAAAAGAGGAATCAGCCTCTTGAAATTCACGAGCGTTTTGTCGCCGGGGCGACCGCCGGTGCCGTCAGCCAGACTGTGATCTACCCATTAGAGGTGCTAAAGACAAGATTAGCTTTAAGAAAAACCGGACAGTACAGCGGCATTATAGACGCGGCGAAGAAGATTTACGCCAGAGAAGGCCTCAAGTGCTTTTATAAGGGGTACATTCCAAATATTCTCGGTATCGTGCCGTACGCTGGGATCGACTTGGCGGTGTACGAGACCCTGAAGAAGAAATATATAAATAAATATCAGGCTCACAACGAGCAGCCTGGCATTCTGCTACTGTTAGCCTGTGGCAGCGCCTCGTGCACCCTCGGACAGGTGTGTTCGTACCCGCTAGCATTGGTCAGAACGAGATTGCAAGCCCAAGGTAACTGTCTATATTAATAGCACTGTAGTTGATTTTGGGAACCAAAGTCTTGACGAGCGCAGTGGCGCTCGCGCACGAATGCTACTTTGACACCAACGCTCATGGGTTCGATTATCATACAGGACAAACATTTGAGCGCATGAATATGTCTGCTTGACATATCCATCTAGGTGTTTTTAGGAGGGGTAGGGCGTATCAAAGCAGCTTGTCTAGGGAGGTACCTCTACTTCACAAGAAAACCGCAGCTAAATAATAAGTTCCTAGAGGGTTGTTGCATTCCTGCGAGTGAGTGAGGTCACCAGCAAAGAGTTGTTGTGTTAGCAGCAAAGGTGGCGTCACACAAGTAATACTTAAGGTATTGCAAGCGTTCATAGGCATGATCTTGGTATTCTCGTTTCATTAATAAGGCAGGTGTTTTGGCGTGCGTATTATTTATTCACTCTGGTTACTCGTTGTTTACAGAAAAGGCAGCAAAAGGTGCCGAGGGTACGATGCGAGGTGCGTTCCGGGAGATTGTCCAACGGGAAGGAGTACGCGGGCTGTACCGCGGGATCACGCCCAACTTCATCAAGGTGATCCCCGCTGTGTCGATATCATACGTTGTGTACGAGTACGCAAGCCGGTCTCTCGGCGTCAACATGACGTGATCGCGCGGCCGCGACCGCTGGACCGCTCCGGCCGCGACCACAGGCCCCGATCGCATCCCATGTAGTGTTGCACACGACTCCAGTCTTCGATTTGTAACTTTGTAGACTCAATACGGTATTTGACTTAGCAAATTAATTTTTATCATCTGTCAAATATGACCTTGATTATGACAAATTAACTGAATTATGTGACGTGGCGTCACTGTTTTAGCCTGTAGATAGTATTTTTTTTAATGTTATATCAATTTAAAATGCGTAATATTTTCAAAAATTACATTTTCGAAGGTGCGATTTTTGTTTTAGCAAATCGTATCTAATTATTTCTTTTGATATAGTCAAATACGCAGGCTCGAAGGGAGTCGAGCCGGACGCCAGACATTTATCTACGACTTGGGTTTTAAATGAACTCGCGTTGGTTTATGGCGGTAGAATTAAATTAATAGTATACTTTACCGACAACATAAAATTACTGATGGTTTATTTTAATAATTGTTTAAATTGTTAATATTAGTTACTATATATTAACTACAAATAATGGTCCGTAAATCTGGCAGATAAATTGCATGATTATCAAAAACTCAAATGCAGAAAGAAAGTGAGCGCAATTCGGTGCGTAAAAAGGATTCGAGCGCTTTACTAACTCGAGGTTCTAGGCGCACCTCAAGAATCGTAGATTCTGTAGTTCTCTAGTTTCAGACCTGAATAAGTCGAGTCTTTGACATTCATAAGCCGAGTCCAATTAAATAGGACTCGAAGACTCGAGTCTCCAACACTCACTACACCCGATTAACCTCGAGCTCAAAACTCCAATCACATTCTACTCTAAGCATATTAGCGAATTTTGCATTTGATTGTAAATAGCTCTCGTATAAGTCTATTATTTATTTTTGATTTAATTGATCATTTATTTGAATGTGAGCCGGTATTTATTGTGTTTGAACATGATCCAGTTGTTATTCGGTTAAATTGTCGAGCTGATGTTGTAAAGACGTAACAGCTCTCCGGTGGCGACGCTGGAAGTAAGCATGCATCTGTGATTATTAATAAATTATGTATTTTTTATAATTTATTTGGTTTTTGTTTATTTCCTTTTCATTTTCAGTTTTTTTGGTGTTGTTCTATGTTTGCTAGGACAGTTTGGGGTATAGTTATTTGTAACCAGATTTGCGATAAAGATACACTTTACGTAACTGGCGAGTTCTGTATCGTTTAATGAAACTAAGGTAGGCCAAACTCGATTGGAATGGAAAGAGCTGTGATAGCTGTTAGCGATGTAAGAATAATAACTTAGGAGAATATGACGTCACATTTGAATCTGGTGAATATGACGCGACATCTGTAGGTCGTGTATATGCCGTCACGCCTGCAGCTTGTGAATATGACGTCAGATCTGTAGCTCGTTTGGGAATGTGCGGCCGTTGACCCCGTTCATACATTTTTCTCACGCTAAGATTTTCTTCTTTCCGTCCTTGATTTTCCACTTTTTATACAGAGCGCCGCATAAGTGCTAGTCAAAACAAAACGGGTTGGTTGTACTCGTTAGTATGAACATTTTATCTTTAATTCTACACTTTTTATGCTATATCGGGGGAAAACAAGCATACGGCCAACTTGTATGGATGCAACTTCGAAAACGAAAAAAAAAGCACTATAAAATATGTTATCAATCGATCACTTATGTAAACTTACAAATCGAACTTTTATGAATTTTGGAGCTAATCCCACAGTAAAATCGATCATATTAATGATTAGATTCATCGGCTTTCGGTACCGCCCTGTATAACATGTACTGCAATTTCAATAATCTTTATTGGTTTATTATTATTTCCAACTATGCAAATTTATATACCCTCATATACAATGGTCTAGGAGATATAATTAAACTTTTAATTGGAATGGGACCTCTAACATTCAAAAGACAAAAATGACATTTCAAAATAAAAATAAAGTGTGAATAATTTCCTTAAATCATTTTCTCTATAAGGAAATAATACACAATCCAGTTTCTATAGTATGGTGAGACTTCGATGCATAAGAGATTACAGGTTTTAGAGTGTTATTAACTAAATGTGCAACTGTACAAGATTGCTAGTCTTGTCGGTTCTGGTTAGTGAGAAATGAGTGCGTGATGTATTCAACTTTGGATTGCTTTCGAGTACTTTGGCTTACGGGTGGCCTTACCTTTTTTTAGTTTAAGATGTGTTTAAACAACAAAACATAATTGTTATCGTTATGAAAGAAATGAGTTATGAATGTCATAGAGCCGAGTGAGTGCGTGTGAGGTGTATAAGGGCCGATGTGGCGCACGGTTCTCACTGTCTCGCAAGGAATATAGACAGATGAAGTTAAGCCGCCATCATCCAGAGCCAGGGCATTCGTAGTTCAGGATCGAGGATTGATAAAAAGAGAAAGCGGATTTTTTTGTAATATTCGTGTTTGTATGCAACCTATCACAAAAAGCAGGCGCGATGCACGGTTCGATTACTTGCAAGTTGCATACAAATCCCCCGTGGGTTGTCACATGTAACCAGAGCGTACACTGTTCACCGACTTGTAACACTGCCTGACAGAGATCCGGTTCGATTAGATAATTGAATAAATATATAGAGTTTTCAAACAATCCCTTATAGTAACTAGGCAATAGGTAATTCCAGTTGACTCATTACTTTTAAAGTCCACAGCGTTAAATAAAAAAATATCTATTCTAAAATAGTGTTCCCAATATTAGATAGGTAGGCTTTAAATAATGTATTTTGCCTTCATGAATGTTTTCCCTATATTAAGTAGCGAGACTTTAGGTAGTCATAAGTTTCTCTGCAAATCTAATGTTAAATATAGTATTAAATAATTTTTCATTGGTAGTTAGGTAACAAAATATTATAATATACTGTATATCGCCTTTCTTATGCCCGATGCTGTGTGTTATTCAATCTAGATGGAAATAAAAAATACAAATTGTTTGTTCTTAGTCACCGTGCTGAATATGCACATATAATTTGGGATTTGAAGCACTTA